>CM047810.1:113743331-113744756 GCA_026214975.1 Gentiana macrophylla | reverse complement strand
CAGCAAACAAATTCTTAGGCAAAGAAAAATTAGAAGTAAGAGGACGGATGATTCGATCCTTTTTCTAATATTTTAATATATATGGAAGAATAAGATATCAATTTTTTTAGAAGCTTAAGAATTTGACGGTTACCTTTTTAACGCTCCCCTTGTCTATATTTAATCTGGTTGACCTGGCAATATGTAAAAACAAATCAGCTCTTAAAATTAAAGTTGAAACAAACACATTTTTAAACAGTTAATTATCAATTAGAACACATTTAGAAAGATGTCAAGACTTTAGGACAATAAGAAAAGATTTTTGTCATAAAGGACATTTCACTAGTGAAAGTGAATATGATAGTAAATTTGAAGTGAATTACGTTGGTTTTGACAACGTAATTAACTTTCGCTTTCACTTTCACTAGTGACATGTCCTTTTTGACAAAAATAATTTTTTATAATACTTTTGCCTGAAATTTTTCATATTGTATAATTTAATACCCTTATCTCATTTTTAATGAACAAACAAATCTTTTTGAATTTATTAATTACATTGGTAAGTTTTAGGTCTTCTTAATCCAATTCAATACTTAATCTTAAGGTATTAAGGGATTTTTTTTGTCAGATTAAGGGATTATTAAATTTATGAGTGTTTGATAATATTTTATAACATTACTTAATAAATTAAGATGTTTTGAATCGTAATACAAAATTCTTAAATGTCAAACTTATAACAAAATTGATACAATCAATGACACAATCTACATTATATATGATTAATGATTATGTCGCATTGATTGTGTCAGTTTTGTTATGCTTGTGACATTTCTCAAAATATAGTATCATCGTCGCTCTCCACAAAGAGTCATAAAATGGGATTTTGACAATTTCTTAGCTTGTGACTTGGTTAAGTGTTTACTTTAGTTAAATGATTATTCTTATATATCATGGATATAACACTTGTTACCCACCGATTAGTGTTTTGCTTTCTAAAATGGAAATTAGAGTTAGAAATTTACGCTTGCAGATTGAATTCTTGTAAAAACATGGTGGTGTTCCACTTTACTCTTCAATAAAACAAAGCTCGTTTCAAAAATAATAATAATATAATATATATATATATATATATATATATATATATATATATATATATATATATATATATATATATGATTATTCTTAATCGTATGCATTACACTATAAATGCAGATGAATCAAGTTTAACTTCATACACAAATTGGAGTCATGGGTAAATCGGCGAAGTCAATCTTTTTTCTTTTGCTTCTAACAATTTGCTATTTCCATGAATACCCTCCGGCTACTGCCTATTTCTTCGAGGGGGTCACAGCTCATGAGATGGCTACTTTCGTCCATGACAAGGAAGTTCTTGAAGATTCTGAAGGTACATAAGAAATATAATTTGTCATGTATCAAAACGGATGT
>CM047810.1:113488331-113738331 GCA_026214975.1 Gentiana macrophylla | reverse complement strand
GCGGGCGCGAACCGTCGATGCCGGTGCTCTTATATTTTTATAGTTTCTCGGAAGGCGGCGCCGCCAAATCCAACCGCGTAGTCGATCGAGTCATGGCAGACCCCGCTTGTTATTTGATCTCCCCGACAAGGTGGCGGATTGGGATAAAAGATGTATGAAGGTAGAGTCCCGAGTAGGCTGGCCGTTTGAGAAGCTAGCGGAGAATTCAGTCAAGATCGATCACTTGAATAAGATAAAAACCCAATTTGACGATGATGAGTTTATCTCCGAGCTGAAAGACGATCTGGGCTATACCCGTAAAAATGAACCTCAGGCTAGGGCATTTAACTGGAGGTTGTTGCTTGACGTCGCTCAGCCCTATCTCATATAGGCCGGACTTCCTGGAGCCGGTGTCGGCGAACCCTTAGTTGTAGTCGACTTGTTGCCTACCCATCCTGATTGGTACGGCGAGTGTCACCATGGGAGGTTCATGCCTTCTCAGTGCGAAATCTGCGGCGGTTATCCTAATATGCGAGCACCGAGTAGGATTTTTACTTGCATTCTTCTTGCTTCTTTTCATGATATGTCTCTTTTCATATGTTCTGGTCGCTAATATATATTTGTTCCCGCAGGTACCATGGATAGATTAGTTCGTCGCAGCCAATTGTCCAAGCAAAAGACCGTCGGTGAGGTGAAAAGGGCCGCTGAACTAAAGGGGATTAAGACAGCCCTTCCCATGGTTGATTTGCAGATGTCGGCGGCCGGAGCCTCTGGGGCTAAGGTCGCAAAATCATCCCAGCCGCCAGTAAAAGAGAAAACCGCGGCGGGCAAGACTATGAAGCAGACCACTCTTACAAAGCCGCCTGCTGGTGATAAGAAGAAGAGGGCTGCTGCTTTGAAGAGATTGAGCCCGCGGGAGATGAAAGTGGCTTGCAGGAGGTCCCTCCCCTTAAAAAATTCAGAACTGATAAGGGTAAAGAAAAATCAGTAGATCAAGGCAAACTGTGGGTCGATGAGGTTGCGTCTGCGCCCACGAAGGCAGTGGTGCCCTTTGTTGGAGTTCCTATTGGGCCTAGAGGTTGCCCGCCGCCTGGTTGGATAAAGAGTTTATGCGGCAACAACCTCTCGACCGCCGCCCACGGCACGCACATCGCAAGGGCATCATCGATGTGCCCCGTTGAGGCATTTTAGATGGGGTATCCTAGCGACATCCAGCTGGAGATAGGCCGCGGGATAGCGGATAGGGTTGTGATGGCGGATCCGGCCGATCCTCGCCGTGCCTTTCTCGGGAGTATTGATGATTTGTGGGGCTTATATGGCGCCACGGTGAGCATAGGTAAACCTTCTTCTTGCTTTTGTTTTTATTCTTTTGTCTTATTATTTTTGCCCAAGTCAATATTGATTCCATTGCTTAATTTTCCTCCATTAGGTTGGTATGCGGCTTGGCGTGATTCGTCAATGATTATAGAAATACCATAGCCGAGAGCGCCGATGTCGAAAAAGAGCTAGCCGAACTCGAAAGCTCTTGGTGCCGCAAATGCAAAGTGTCCGCCCCGGTCTTCGTGGGCGGTTAAGTGCGGCCGAGGCGGAGAACGAAATCGAGAGCACGACTTGGTTGAGGCAAATAAGGTCAACTCGATCTCGTGGAAGCGAGTAAATTCGCTGATCGCACTATGGAAGAGATGAAGCTGAAAGTAACTGAGGCTCAAGCTCATTGGGAGGCCGAGCAAAAAGCGTGTGCGGATCTGCAGAAACAACTGAAGGATCTAGGCTCAAGTGTTGAAGGCCAGCTCAAGACCGCTGCTGATGACGGCTTTATGATGGGATATGACCAAGGGTTTTATCACATCGCGAGGTGCGTCCTGGCTCATGAAGATGGTACCCCTGACCTTGATGTTTTAGAGGAATGGATTCTCACCCATCCCTTCTCTGATTATCTAAGAGAATTCCATGACCGCATACCTTTTTCTGATGTTGAGCTTCAGCGCTATGTCCCAGTGTGATCCTGACCGGGTGGCTCCTGCCGTGATAGAGACGAATCTAAGGGAGCGTGTTCGCTGCCCACGAAGCGAGAGAGAGCGCCTGAAGGGGCGAGATCGAGCACCTGGTGAGAAGTCGATGAGCTTCTTGAGTCGGAGACCAATGCCGATCGATCTTTGCACCATTCTCTCCGTGAAGAGAATGTCCATAATGAAGAGATGCGGCCGAGGGTTCTTAGATTTCTGGCTCTGTTTTGTAAAACATTATTCTGTGTTCGTATATGTATAACTCTTTTCCTTTTCTGCACTTTTGTCCGCACATTTGTCTCTGTAATAGCTAGTATGTACTTTGTCCAGCTTATAATTTTATTCACAAGTTTGTTTCCTGCCCGTTTTTTATGTATGCTTGCTTTTTGCTCGAATTTATTGTCTAAATTGAGTCCGATGATAACAACATCCGTCCCCCTTGTTTTAGATAAGATTCTAGGTCGATCTTGTGCGGACTCCTGTATGAGATAACATCCGTCCCCTCTTGAATCTTATCTGAAATAACTTGTTTGCTAGGAAGTTGTGCCTCTGAAGTCCAGCCGAAGTTTTGTTGAAAATTCTTCGAGCACAATTCTTTCTTACCCATGCATACTTGTAATAATTTGCATATAAAAAAGAGAATGTAAAGTCGGGCTTTATTAATTTTGACTCATCCCGCTAGATGAGTAAAGATTACAAGCAAAATAAGAAAGCCTAACCACTCACGTCGTGAAATGAGAGGATAGCCACATCCCTAGCCGATTTATTACATGTAGTACCTTTTAAGGTTGTCCGCATGCCAAGGTCTATTGAGCTCATAGCCTTGATGATTTACGAGGACATAAGTCCTTTCTTTGATCTCTCGCGACTTGATAAGGGCCTTCCCAATTTCTTTGTTAGCTTCCCTTTATCAGGCTCCATACCCGTGGCCTTTCTGTTCCGAAGAACGAAATCCCCGACTTTAAATGAGTGGTTGCGGATTCGCTTGTCATGTTGTTGTTTAGCAATTTGCTTGTAGTTCGCTAATCGATGATAAGTCGCTATTCTTTTTTCCTCCACTAGATCCAAGTCGATCTGTCTGTTTAAAAGATTATCCGCTGGGTCATACAATGCGACCCTGATGTTGGGTAGAGCCATTTCAACTGGAGTCATAGCCTCTGATCCATAAGTAAGAGCAAAAGGAGTTTCTCCTGTGGGTGTTTTGATAGTGGTGCGGAGTGCCCAAAGTATATCGGGTAACTCATCAACCCACCCTCCTCGCTTTCACTTTGTCGCCCACGCTTTTCTTCAACATTTTGATTATTTGTTTGTTGCCGGCCTCGGCTTGGCCGCTTCGCGAGGATAAGCTACCGATGATCGCCGGTGTTTGACTTTGAATTCGCCGCAAAGATCTCGAAGTCCTTTCTAAATTGCGGGCCGTGATCCGATACTACCGCCGCGGGATGCCAAAACGTGAAAAAAATCTGATCGTGTAAGAAGTATCCTGCTTTGCTTTTGCGGTTATCTTAACCATAGGTTTTGCCTCAATCCACTTTGTAAAATAATCCACGGCTACTATGATAACTTTGCATCCGCCTCTTCCTGGTGGAAAAGGTCCGATAAGATCGAGTCCCCACATATCGAAAGCCAAGGTGCGACCACAACGCTTTGTTCGACGAGATGGTATTCGGGGATGTCTGCGTGTTTTGACACTCCGGGCATTCTCTTACCAGCTTTTCTCGAGTCTTTAAGGATGGTTGGCGATAATACCTCGCGGTTATGACTTTCGTGCTAAGGAACGACTAGCGGGGTGGCCCCCACACACCCCTTGGTGAAGTTCGATAAGGATTGTCTTGCTCTCTTCCTTTCGAACACATCGTAAAAGAGGCCTAGTTGCGGACCTTCTATAGAGTATTCCATTGTTTATAATATACCTGGCTGCTCTTTTCTTAAGAGCGCGAGCTTTGTCCGTTCCCTCGGGTAGTAGGCCTGTTTCTATGTAAGCTTGAACTTCATCAATCCAACATGTAGTTGGTGCTGGTATGTCAATGTCCATGATTTGTGCTTCCTCAATAGCGGGTACGGCTAGATACTCAATCATTATCGAGGGATCTGCAATTTCTTCTTTAAGTGATAGCTTGGAGAGATAGTCTGCTCGCTCGTTGTCCTCTCTTCCAATTCTGATGAACTCGCAATAGTTAAAGTTGCTTTTTAGTTGTCGAACAATCTCACCATACTTCTCTAGAATACCACAGTGCGTGTCATAATCCCTTGAGATTTGGTTGACAATGAGTTGGGAATCACAAAATACTTCAACATTTTCCACTTTTAACTCTTTGGCTAATTTGAGCCCGGCAATTACTGCTTCATACTCGGCTTGATTATTCGTGGCCGGAAATTCGAACCTTAAAGCTTTTTCGATTTCCTCCGTTGTTCCGGGCTCCATCAAGATTACTCCGGCCCCACAACCATTTCGACTAGATGCCCCATCCACATACAAATGCCAACATTGATTGGGCTTATTCCTGGCCGCAACGGGCTCGTGTGATAAGGGGGAACTTGGCGGTGGCGAGCTGAAACTTGTCTCTATAATAAAATCCGGTAATGCTTGACCTTTGATAGCTTTTCTTGGTTGATATTGTATGTCGAATTCAGTAATTTCTATAGCCCATCTGAGGAGACGGCCTGAAAGGTCCGGTTTATGAAGTATTTGGCGCATTGGGCTATCCGTTAAGACAATAATTGTATGTGAAGTAAAGTAAGCCCTGAGTTTGCGGGCAGCAATGACAAGCGAGTAGGCTAATTTTTCAATATTAAAATAGCGGCTCTCCACCGGACTGAGAGCCTTGCTTACATAATAGACGGGATTTTGGAGGGTTCCGGCCTCCTTGACAAGAACGGCGGCAACGGCCGATGCGAAGCCGCTAAGTACAAAAACAAAGCGTCTCCCTCTACGGGGCTAACCAAAAGAGGTGGTTTTCCTAGATATTCCTTCGAGCTTGGAATGCTGCGAACAATCTGCGTTCCATGAGAAAGTTTTATCGCCTCTGAGAATCTTGAAGAAAGGAAGACACTTCTCCGCTGATTTTGATATGAACCGACCTAACGCGATGATGCGGCCATTAAGCCTCTGAACTTCTTTGATAGTTGTAGGCTCTTGCATATCGATTAAAGCTTGAATCTTTTCTGGGTTAGCCTCGATGCCACGACGACTAACCATGAATCCCAAAAACTTGCCCGCCTGGACACCAAAAGTACATTTGGCCGGATTGAGCTTCATCGAGTGTTTTCGACATTGTTGAATGTTTCACGAAGGTCGGGCCAAGCGTGACCGTCCCGATGTGACTTTAACAACCATGTCGTCTATATAAGCTCCCATATTTACGCCTATCTCTGCGAATCAAGACCTTGTTGACCATTCGCTGATAAGTCGAACCCGCATTCTTCAGCCCAAATGGCATCATTTCATAATAATATAATCCTCCAGCGGCTCTGAAAGCCGTTTTTTCTTTGTCGGACTCAGCCATCCGTACTTGATGATACCTGAATATCGTCTAAGAAACTTAAAACCTCAAAGCCAGAAATAGAGTCAACTAACCGGTCAATTCGTGGCAGCTGATAAGGATCTTTCGGACATGCTTTGTTGATGTCCGTGAAGTCGACGCACATTCTCCACTTGCCGTTGTGCTTCTTTACCATAACCACATTTGCCAACCAAGTAGGGTAGGCAAGCTCCTTTATGATTCCCGCTTGTAGAAGCTTTCCGACCTCTGCTTTTACCGCCGCCTCTTTTACATTGAGAAGCGACGCAGCTCATTTGTTGTATCGGTTTGAAAGTAGAATCGACGTTAAGATGGTGCAGGGCGACGTCTGTTTCGACACCTCGCATGTCAGTAACCACCCAAGCAAAGACACTCAAATTTTCTTTGAGTATTTGTATCAATTTTTCCCTTTCAATAGGACTCAGTCGAGCCCCTATCTTTATCTTTTGCTCGGGATATTCGTCATTGATGACCACCTCGATCAACTCATCTTCTGCCGTAAAATCTGGCTCATCTCTGACTTGCAATGTTTCACACTCTACTTTGACTGGTTCAGGATCAACAACGACCCTGATCATGTCGATGTTTTCCATGTTATATGGCTGTTCGATTCGAATCCTCTTATTCCTCTGCTCTCATCTCATGTATGTATGTCGGACACGTGGCGAGTTCATTGATCGACGTTCCAATCTGTCCCCAACATAAAATTTTGCTCACGATGCGGAATGGAAGCTACCATTTGAAACTGCTTTAAAGCGGGTGTCCCAATTATCATGTTATAATTGGACCAAGGTCGACAACTAAAAACATCACCTTTTCCGTGCGAAAGGGGTGCATAATCTCCCATCTCAGACATCGAGGTCGATGGCCCCCTTGACTGTATCTTATGATTGGTGAAGCCCTCAAGGGTGCCATTATGCGGTCTCAAATTAGAGTCGCCGAAACCCAACTCTTTGAAGCAGTTGTAATATAGGATATCGCGGCAAGCTCCTGTATCAACCATCACTCTATTGACACAGGCCCGATTGACGACCACCACCGAGATGCAAAGGCACATATCCTCTGTATTGGTTGAAGTCACTAGCTCACTTTGAGTAAAGGCAAGGGGCGTTCACTCCTCGCAAAACTACAAAGCTTCTCCACATGTTTGTTGATGGAGCCGATCGATTCTTAATCGATTGTTGGTGGGAGGAGGCTCGGTTATCATTCTAATGTTCCTATCGAATCGACGAGCTTGCCGATTCCTCCTATCCTGACCTCCGGTATCAAGTTTGAGGTGATCATGGTGTCCGCGAGCGAGCAACCTCTCTATTGCTCGTTTGAATTGGATACATTCATCGGTAGTGTGACCCTTATCCCTGTGATAGCCACAAAATTTGAATGCATCGCGGCGTGTGTCAGGAACCATTGGGTATGGTTCAGGTATTTCGTCTCTGATTTCATTCAACACTTGGGAATAGGAAATTCTGAGCGGCGTGAAATGCTCTTCCTTAAATCTTTCAGGTTTCTTGATCTCCCTATCCGCCCCTCTGCGGGTGTCTCTTGGCGGGCTACGCTCAGCCCTCTGTTTGCCTTTGTTGGACGAAGACGCTCCTTCGTTTCCCGCAGTTGCAATGTACTTCCTAGTCGAGCTCAACATCTCTTGTAGGTTCGCTGGTGGTGACAAAGCGAAATAAGACTTCAAGTATCCCGGCTTCAACCCTGTTTCAAAACTACTCATGACAACGTTATCTGCTATACCCCTGGTTAGCTCGTACACTTTGTAAAATCGCTCATAATAATCGCGAGTGCCCTCACTGTCGCCTTGTCGGACCTCATGTAGAGTCGATATCGCGCTTTTAGGTCCCCACGACCGACTTGAATTCTGCTATAAACTTGTTGATCAGGTCATCCCATGATAAAATCGATCCAGGAGGAAGACTACGGATCCATGATGCTGCCCGATCTTGCATTGATCCCACAAATGCTATACACCAAGCCTCATCGCTAGAGGTACACAAACTGATTCTGCTTTGAAAAGCGGATAGCCAATCCAGAGGATCCGCCGCTCCATGGTAGTTTATGAAATTGGGATAGTGAGTTCCTCCCTTGGAGCCGCTTTGATATCTTTGGGATGAAGCACACTTGTTCCCCATGTCGGAACCATTTTAACACCACTTTGTTCCTTTCTGTAATTCCTCTATCTGTTTTTTCATGATGCCTATCTCTTCCTGATTTGGGGGTTGAGGTGGGAGCGCAACATAACTTTCTTCAATTTCCGAGTCCCCCTGTCCTTCCAAGCGGGTGCGAACTCGCCGAGTGTTCCTTGGTCGCACTGGGGCTGCACCGCGATCGTCGATCGCGGGCCCCAGTCTACCAAGTGCAGATTTCCTACCCTCTCTAGGATGTGAGGTTGCATGACTACTCTCCTCTATTTCTGATCGCTGTGGTCGAACCGTTTTTGGAGGAATGAATGTGGGCTGAATCTCGGTTTGTGCGGGTTGAGGAGGGTTGAATTTACGGATTGACCGAGGAGGTAATCCTTCTGCAATAAGTAGTGCATTTCCTTCCCGCATTTCTTCAACATATTCCATGTGCGCTTGCAAAGCTATTTTATATGTATCTTGTTGTGGGGGAGCTCCCCCGGCTGAAATAGCTTCTTGTTCGTTAGTTGGGTTGGATGTCCCCACGATTCCTTTTCCCTTGCTTTTCCTAACCGCTTCCTCGTGTATTTCACGGGCTTTAGTCCTTTCCCGTATGTATGCTCGCATGTCGGTTGTGAGGGCAGGGTTGACATCTGCCCCATCTGACATAACCCTTCGGCTAGCCTCTCCACGTGGCGTGCGCGCTCCACGTGGTAGTCCCTGATTGGCTGCCTTTGCCGGTGTTGCAGGGTTCATGTTTTTCCCGCCAGCCATGACTTATGATTTTTGGGCGGGTATTTTTCTGACTCAGGAATATAAGGTAACAACTGTTTGTATTTCCCAGGCGGTTTGCAACGAAAAGATGACCAAACTTTCCTTACTTGAAGATTTGAAACCGATGAAAAGATGTATAAACCAACCTGGATATTTTAAATGGACTCAAGTGTGAGTTTGCAATGAAGTTGATGATCTCCTCTGCGTAAGTTGGTGAGAGGAAGTGAGCAGCGGTTTCTGGGCTGTATTATCCCAAAAAGTTCAAAGCTTTGGTGACCGACAGACTGATGATGATAACTTCGCCTGAGACACCGTAAAATTGTCTTTGTGATGGAGCGAGTGGCCTCCAAATGCTGAATGAAAATGAAAAATTTCCCGGTAACGGAGCCAACTGATGTTGCGTGGAACACCAGATTTGCGGTAACAGTGTTTATCTTGAGGATATAAGGCTGATATGAATGATTTCTCCGGTGTGGTTAGGGTGGCGAGTAAGAACAAGGCTGCTGGATCAGTTTACAAGATGAACAAGTTAATCTGTCGACAAATTGGCAGAGTTTCTGCTTGTATTAGATTTTATAGTTAAAGCTTGAGAGAGAGTCCCCTTTACAATGTGATCCCATATATATATAGGCTAAAAAAGTAAGTCGGTTTACTGTTCATGGATAAGACAACTTAGAATACATAACTAAGTTAAGCATGCATGCAATACAAGTGTCCTATCTAGCTGTAAAGTGTTGCCAGCTGGATTGGCCAGCTGGGTAAGCATGGCGAACAGCGAGTCTGGAGAAGTATGGCTGAGTAGCGGACTCATTTGTGCCTTTATGCATAGGGTGGAATCACGTGGAGAGAATGAGTCCGTCTTACCGTTAGCGGACATGATCCGGCTTACTGTTGGCGGATAGGCCTTGGCTCATATCTAGCGGCCAGAAGATGCTTGTTGGCAGCGACCAGCGGAGGTAAAAGCCCATCATCTGCGTTGACGGGCCAAGATTGTAGGCCCAATATGGATGAACAGGGCCCCATTCCAATCCGGGTATATCACCAACTGAGGTTCCATACGGAAAAAGCAATCTATGAAAAACTAACATCCGAGTTGGTGCATTATCGTCATGGCAATGCTACCTTGTTATCTAGATTGAAAAAATCAGTGTTTTGTCAATTTATTACTTGGTATCGTGATAACTGGGCGTACAAAGGGCGGCTAATAGCATTCTTGTATTTCCAAATGGTTTATCCCGACCGCGACGACGAACTTCATTTTAAGATTGGCGAAGATAGAGTGAAGTTCGGTAAAAGAGAGTTTGCAATGTCAATGGGGTTTAGATTTGGAGATACAAACGTTGAATTACGTCGAGTCTCAATGTGTTTTGAATTGCCTTGTCAACGAACTAAGTGCACCGCGACTGTCACTTTGTCAAAAATCCTAGTAGCGATCAAGTCAAGGCAATGCGACAACGAAACCGTATATCGGATGGCTTTATTGTATCTTATTTATAGCATATTAATCGGACAAGACCCTGGAACGGTAATACAGAGCCAGATATTTTATATCATTGATGACCTAGAACGGGTCAGAACTTATCCATGAGGGGGAGTATCTCTTTAATAACTTCATGTGGAACTGGTGTAAACAAGTACAACACCTACAGTTACTTGGACCGAAAACTAATGTGAAGGCACTTAAGCCAATGGTATCCGGTTGTCTATATGTGTTACAGTTGTGGGCTTTTCATGCCATTCCCTCCCATCAGAAACACACCGGCCCGTGCCTCTGGTCATACCAACGAACGTGAGCGTCCCAAAATTGATGAAGAGGACGCTCGATGTAGGCAGCCACGGCGTACATATTATGCGTCTACATCCGCAAACCTGTAAGGTGATGGCACTATACCTATTGTTGGCGGTGTGCAGTTGGAAGTACTGAGGCCAATAATTACTCAAATAATCCAACAAGAGCTGGAAAAAACTAACTCCGAGTTAAGTGTTGCGAAGACTGAGTTAGAAAAAACCAACTCTGAGTTAAGAGATGCAAACACCTTCGGAGTTAGGAGATGTGAAGGCTCGGTTAAGTGAAATGATGTCTGGGTTAGCTCAAGTTAATGCTGAAGTGGGACGCATGAGAGGTGAACATAAAAATATGACGGCTGAATTGGGATGTTAAGAGAGATGATATTATATGTTACAATTAATTAATCATGTGTATATTCATTAATCATGTGTATTTATAATCACTCGCAGCTTTCCACAGCTGGGACACACGGAGAATATATTCATCCGCGTGATAAGGTGTTTGATACCCAACTGAGGTTCCATACGGAAAAAGCAAAGTATGAAAAACTCACATCCGAGTTGGTGCAGTATCGTCACGGCAATAGTACCTTGTTATCTAGATTGAAAGAATCAGTGTTTGGTCAATTTATTACTTGGTATCGTGATAACTGGGCGTACAAAGGGTGGCTAATAGCATTCTTGTATTTCCAAATGGTTTATCCCGACCGCGACGACGAACTTCATTTTAAGATTGGCGAAAATAGAGTGAAGTTCGGTAAAAGAGAGTTTGCAAAGACAATGGGGTTTAGATTTGGAGATACAAACGTTGAATTGTGTCGAGTCTCAAGGTGTTTTGAATTTCCTTGTCAACGAAGTAAGTGCACCGCGACTGTCACGTTGACAAAAATCCTAGCAGCAATCAAGTCAAGGCAATGCGACAACGAAACTGTATATCGGATGGCTTTAGTGTATCTTATTTTTGGCATGTTAATCGGACAATACCCTGGAACGGTAATACCGAGCCATATATTTTATATCGTCGATACCTAGAACGGATCAGAACTTATCCATGGGGGGAGTATCTCTTTAATAACTTCATGTGGAACTGGTGTAAACAAGTACAACACCTACAGTTACTTGGACCGAAAACTGATGTGAAAGCACTTAAGCCAACGGTATCCGGTTGTCTATATGTGTTACAGTTGTGGGCTTTTCATACTATTCCAGCCAACGTTTAGAAGGGGAATTGCACATTATTGAGAGAGGGACATGATAACGATCATCCAAGCATGTTGAGATGGCAATGTTCGAACGGCGGGGTGCATTCTTATGAACTGGCCTCAAAAGAGTTTGATGTATGGGTAAGTATCATATTATCATTTTTATCAATCCACATTTTAAATATATTGTATCTAAAACCGTCTTTTTTCCTTGTATTCAGGTAGGAATGCCCAATGATGTTCTGAGAACCGTAGAAGATAGGCAGTATGTAATTTCACTGGGGTTGCCGGCGATTGATGTTACGGCTCTACCTCGTCAATTACCGGTCCCTCCCATCAGAAACACACCGGCCCATGCCTCTGGTCATGCCAACGAACGTGAGCGTCCCAAAATTGATGAAGAGGATGCTCGACGTAGCTAGTCACGAAGTACAGATTATGCGTCTACATCCGCAAACCTATAAGGCGATGGCACTATACCTATTGTTGGCGGTGTGCAGTTGGAAGCACTGAGCCCAATAATTTCTCAAATAATCCAACACGTACTGGAAAAAAACTAACTCCGAGTTATGTGTTGCGAAGAATGAGTTAGAAAAAACCAACTCCGAGTTAAGAGATGCGAAGACCTTCCGAGTTAGGAGATGTGAAGGCTCGGTTAAGTGAGACGATGTCTGGTTTAGCTCAAGTTAATGCTGAAGTGGGACGCATGAGAGGTGAACATGAAAATATGAAGGCTGAATTGGGATGTTTTAAAGGTGAACATGCAAAATTTGTCAAATGGTTAGCAAACCAGATCAGTAGACAGGTATGAATTATCTTGCTCATACGAATTTGACAGCCATATTTATATTGTTAACACACGAATTTTAATTATCAATAGGCAGGTAATCCGTCATCCCATTCCCTGGCTGGCACACAGCCACGAGTCTCTTAGGGTACCGTGTCAATTCCACAAGGCATCCTCGAGACTGATACACCTCGAGGCCATGATACAGAACCTACTCAGAATCAGGTTTGAATGAGCTTGTAAATACGAACTTCATTGAGTTGTTTTGTTTCCCTAAATTTAAATTCATATCATTCCATTTAATTTTTAGGCGACTCATAGTAATGTTGAGCAGTCATCACCGTCCTGGGGTGGGACACATACATGTTGCTCTTAGACCGAGGCCGAGCCAATCAAACCCACACCTTTTGGCCCAGGTGAAATGAGTGATGACACGTCGTTGTCGTGTGGAGAACTAGAACTGCCTGGTCGAGAATTCGATCTTGGTAGCTATCCTGAGACTGGTCAGTTAAGTGAAGTGAATGTTGATGTGAATCTGGAGATCCCAAGCACGGGCACTTGCACGCCTTTAGGCCAACAAGAAATGCCAGGTATAAGGAGGGGGTTGGAAGGGGAGATAAGAGACCTGTGGAAAGAGAGGCAAGGCGTATAAGGATGAGAGCGACTTTAAAATGTTCTTCTTTATGGGAAATGAATGTGGCATGTGGGAAATTCCTAAGAAAGTAACACAGCTACAAGGATCAACGGATACTCCGAGTAGGAAGGTTGACAGCGACAAGCTTAAAGATTTTGAAGTTTGGGTCGCTAACGAGATGATAATACATGAAAAGATTAAGAAGGAGAAAGAAGAAGCGAAGGAACGGGGGGAACTGGTGCCTAAACTAGCGACTAAATCAATACTATGTGGAATCGATGTTGTTGGAGGCACGCCTCTCGGGTATCCAGCTGATGTTGAGTTTTGGTATATATTGAGGACCCCACTAAAATCACTGTTGACAGATGTAAACGACTATAATTTTATATATTGTTTTTCATACCTTACTGTTAATTTTAATAGCTTATGACTAATTCATACATTTTCACGTGTAGCATGTCGATGCCTTTATAGATATATTGAAGCGTCGTATGTTGTTACGTCCGGATTTCTATAAAAAGAATATGGAGGTGGCTTATTCCGCTTGCACTAAAATCATTTACCATGTTATATCTGAATCGATAAAAAAAAGGCCATTAGAATTATTCCGATGGTGCCCGAAGGTCTAAAGGATCTTACCAGATCTTGGACACCACAAACAACGGTACTTTTATCATGGCATATTGTCATTGTAGATCATTAACTTCTCTTCGAAATTGACATTCCCGCATGGAAGATAACAACGGTCGATTGTCTCTACGGAACTGGCAATGAAGACAATTTTGATGACATTATAAGACACTTGGAAAGGTTTCTACCTATGGTGTTGTTTGAGAACCCTAAATGTCGTAACCAACCAATGGTGAAAAAGGGCAACACGTCATCATTTGAAGTAAAAAGGATGGACCAAGAGTACATTCCACAGATGCCAGTCAGGTAGGTTAATGTTGCGATTAATTAAAATTTTCATGATTTTTATCTTTTTACTATATACATATATCTAAGTACTATTGTGTATTTTGTCATGCAAATGCGCGATTGCAGGTGTGTACATGTTGAAGCACATCGAGTTCTCTGTGATGATATCTGGGCAACTTGAAAGACATGGTCCTGAGCGAGAATGAGGACTTTAGGAAGAAAATGTGTGTAGATTTATTTGATCAGAATGTATAAGCACTTGGTATTTTGGCGCAGTTGGTGTGAATCTTGCGTTTCTTGTTCTGCGGTCTTCTCGATCCATTTATTGAATATTACTTGTTTTACTGTTCAATTTTTCTATTTGTTGTTTCTAATTATTTCATTACTCTTTCTTTTTAAGTTTGTAAGCCCCTTATGTAAACCAATGTATCGTTACTCTTTCTTTTTATGTTCTAAACTAGGTTTTCTTTTACTACTTATCATTTCCTATCGACGCTCCATCCAAATTGTGATGTATTCCGTCACAATATTTAATTTGTATATTAAACGTATAGCGGTTAATTATTATCATTTCGAAGATTATGAATATAATTAAAAGAATAATAAACTACATATTTTGGCTCGAAGATGTTCAAATAAACTACATTAATAATAAGAAATAAATATTTTGCCTCTTTTATTGGTTGAATAAGAAGATGAAAAGATATAATAAAGGAAAGTAAACATAAAAAAAATTAGTGATACATTGAGATAACAATACGATGATGCTTAAATAAACCAAGGGTGATCATAAAAGGAAAGAAGTAATGATACATTGGCTCACATACAGGGCTTACAAGCATAAAAAGAAAGAGTAATGATACATTGAGATAACAATAGGATGACGCTTAAATAAACCAAGGGTTATCATTAAATACGATCGGTGGGGTTTGCCAAACAATGTCATCCGTGTCATTTTCCGCTACCCTAAAGCTTTTGGACATAGCCGTGATAAGAAATGGGAAAAGGATATAACCATCACCATGTCTCCCCCTCACTATCTTGTTAACCCCATCCACAATGTATCTTCCCATGTTAACTTGATGATATAAAACTGTGTTTGCAAGGATGTACATATCCAAGTTATGTTGAACGTGATATATGGTACCGTGGACGCGATTCGCAAGAAACATAAGCATGACACGTACACACTCGGCATTTAATCTTGTAGGAATATATTGAACCAAACCATCATTTGTCCATTCATTAGGACCCCAAAGGTGAGTCCCACCAAATGCATCAGCTAGTTCAAACATCAAATCCATCCCATTGTCCAGCACAATCCTAGGATGATACCTGAAAAATTCTTCATCGTCTAGGACTTCTGCAAGGTCATAGTAACGGTTGATCCAACCCACATCCAAACTGACGAAAATGCCTCGCAGTCTTCACGGTGTGATTGCAGTCCTCCCCCAAAGTCTCCCACTCTCAATAATTATATAGTACTCACAAACGATAGACCGATTCATACTCACCGTTCCATCAGAGGTGTTTGCGAAACCAGACCACCCAATTATGAGCAATCTGTCTCTCAAAAGTGTAGGCAGACTATCCCACGATAACCTCTCTGAAACTACAGCTCTACAAATCCATTTTGCCTAGAAATAATATCGAGCGGCTCTAGTTCTTAATCTTGTTTGGTCAGTTAAATCCCTAAAGGCGGACTTTTGAACCAGGAAAAGGGTACTAGGTTGTTGCATGGCGTCTAGTACTATTTTAGGAGTTTGCATCCATGAACGAGTCGATATATGCATTAGGAAGTTCCCATTCCCAAATAGTCGATTAGAGGGGCAAAAGTATTCAATTGGATCGTGATTTGGCTATGTCTCTTTCTTCATTTATCTCTCGTTTAAATATCGTTTTACCATAATCAAAACTTGAACGCACTTGATTAACCTAAACTAAGTATGAGAAATACTTTGGTACTCGATTGATTCCTCGAGGGATACGACCTTGCTCTCCACTATAGTGCTTCCGACCCGGTACTCTGCCGGTTAAGGTTGGTCGTTACTATTTTGGTCATCATAAGACATCAAGTGTGTTCCAGAAATTGTTTATCATATTTGTCCTCTTGCCAAGCAGAAGAGACTTTCTTTTCCATTATGTCAATCTAGTTCCCAACATTGTTATGATCTTGTACACATGGACATTTGAGGTCCATATAGGGTTATAGGGGTACATGGACATAGATACTTTCTTACTATAGTAGATGATTTTAGTAGGCATACTTGGGTATATTTGTTGAAATCAAAATCTTAAGTTAGAATTATTGCTCAAACTTTTTGTACTTTGATTGAAACACAGTTTAATAAGAGAATAAAAGTTCTAAGATTTGAAAATGGTTTGGAGTTTGATTTACAAGTTTTTTATGCACTTAAGGCCATTATTCACCAAACCACTGTTCTACACACACCACAACAAAATGGTGTAGTGGAAAGAAAGCATCAGCATATTTTAAATATTGCTAGAAGTTTGAAATTTCAGCCAGGTCTACCTGTCATTTACTGGACTTATTGTGTTATTCATGCTGTCAATTTGATTAATGTGTAGCCAACACCTATCCTAAATGAAAATTCACCCCATGAATTGCTTATTGGTTCTGTACCATCATACAAGAACATTAGGGTATTTTGGTTGTCTGACTTATGCCTATAACTTACATACTGATGGCAACAAATTTGCACAGAAAAGCATAAAATATGTTTATTTTGGTCATGCTCAATGTCAAAGGGTATTGTCTACTAAATCGCAAACTAGCGCAGATATTCATTAGTAGAGATGTAACCTTTCATGAAACGGTATTTCCATATACTCAAAATTCAGTGATATTGATAACTTTTCCTTGCCTTTACCATTTATGGAGGAACAACATTCAAAACTATAGATTTATAGGAGCAAAGTGAGCAGGATCATACTCCTAATCCTGAGCCAGAACAACAAAATATTATGGTTCAGGAACCAGTCAATGATCCTGTCCACAATCCTAATCCTGACAATGGGCAGAATCCTTCAAATGGAGATGTCCTTATGGAAAGAAGATCATCTAGATCTAGAGAAGTCCCTGCTTACTTGAATGATTATGTTTGTCATCATTCAAAACTCAGGACCACTCCTCATTTTATTCAGAATGTTGATTCCCTGACACATTTATCCACTTCTTACAAAAATTATGTGTTAATGGCACAGGTACACACTGAACCTAGAAATAACAATGAGGCATGCAAGGACGAGGCCTGAGGAAAGCAATGCAGGATGAGCTTGATGCTTTGCAAAAGACTGGTACATGGGAGATTGTCCCTTTACCTAAAGGGAAGACTCCTATAGATTGTAAATGGGTCTATAGAATCCAAAGACATGCTGATGGTTCAGTAGAAAGGTTTAAAGCCAGGCTTGTTGCCAAAGGCTACACACAATAGTTGGGATGGATTATCTAGACACATATTCTCATGTGGCAAAACTCACATCAGTAAGAACTTTACTTGCCATTGCTGCTGCTAAAGGATGGAATTCTCAACAATTAGATAAGAATAATGAATTCCTACATGGGGATCTATCAGAAGAGGTTTACATGTTTATACCTCAAGGTTGCACTTCTGCACCAGGCACTGTATGCAGACTCAAGAAATCCTTATATGGATTGATACAAGCCAGCAGGCAATGGAACATAAAGCTTACCCAAGCCTTACTTAATAGGGGGTTTAGGCAGTCAAAGCAAGACTACATCTTGTTCATAAAAGGAAAGGATGAAGACTTCATTGCCTTACTTGTATATGATGATGATGTGCTGGTTACCAGTCCTAACTTGGAGCAGATAAAAGACCTAAATAATTCTTAAATTCAAGGTTTGGAATCAAGGATTTAGGAGATCTTAAATACTTCTTAGGGTTGGAAGTTTCTAGATCCAAAGATGGAATAGTGTTGTCACAAAGGAAATACTGTCTGGAACTTCTAGAAGACTATGGGTACATATATTGCAAACATGTTCAAACTCCAATGGACACATCTCAGAAGTTGCATAGTAAAGACTCACCAAAACCGGAATCTAATAGTTACTATAGAAGTCTTGTTGGAAAGCTATTATATCTTGGTAAACACAACAGCTGAGTGAGTTTTGATTCTCCCACTGAATTACAACTTAATGCAGCACACAGACTTTTAAAATACTTGAAGAATGCTCCAGGACAAGGAATATTATTTTCTGCTCAAGTATCTTTGAAACTAAGGGCCTATGTGGATATGCATATTAGGCTGGTTCTGAAGACACCAGAAGATCTATAACAGGGTTCTCAGTTTTCCTAGGCAATTCCTTGATAAGTTGGAGATCCAAGAAGCAAACTACAGCCTCTAGAAGCTCTTCTAAATCAGAGTATAGGGCCATGGCCATGGCCTCATGTGAATTACAGTGGCTAACATACATGTTAAAAGAATTGAACATAAGACAAGAAATGCCTATACCTATGTTCTGTGACAGTAAAAGTGATCTACACATTGTGGAAAACCCTATATGTTAATTGACAAAGTCTAACTTCCGACTTCAGGTGCCTTAGCATCAATCGCCACAACTGAGACCCTCTGCGGGGAGAAGGTGGTAGCCCAGAAGGCAGTTGTTTAGACCTTGTGGGGTCATTGGTTTAGTAGTCTTTGACGCCTTTTACAACGTGCTAAGTAATGTAATCAGATGTCTAGGGCTAGAAGTCCCTAAGGAGCCTTATATGTGAATGAACTTAGGTGGTTAGATTAACTACGTAATAAACATATGTGATGAGTCTAAAAGCTAAAACGTTGTAATTCTTGGTGAGGCACATTTATGATTCACAGTATGAAATCATTTCTCATATGTAACGAACAATATTCGGGTTTTGGGAAATGTTTCACACGGAACCATCCGTGCCATATGAGGTGTTGAATATGTCCCGGTGCATACCCATCATTCGGGCATTGTGTCCTTGAATTACAATGTAACATAGATAATTGCTCGTGACGGTGCTAGCAGACCTAGCAGAGGGGAGTGTATTTTAATGCAACATACGTGGTAGATGTGTAGATTATATATATGTGTTACCGGTCTTACACCCCTTACTAAGTACAAAATGTACTTACCCTTTTCTCATATTGTACCCCACCCGAGAAGATTGGCGAGTAGATGAGTTTGGCTATGACGATAGTCAAGATGCAGACGTTTGAGCTTGGAGTTTGAGATAAAGTTTATTTTAATTTTCATTGTTTCAATAATACTTCGGAATTGTAAACGTTTAACATTTGAGATGCCACTAGTCTTTTGGCTTCCCGTTTTATCTTTTTTTTTTATTTGGGATTGTAATAGTTTAAACAACATTTAATTCTGTTGTTTCTTTTGAGGATGTTCTTAGACTTGATTTGGAACTTTGATCGATCTGTTTTGTTTGTCGTTTGACATTCCCGAGTTGTCCTTTTAAGTCTTCCGCTTTGCTTGTGATATTAATGTATGATGACGTAGGCTTACGTATATATACTTCTTTGATTTATTAAAGAAAAAAATATATGCGTGCCGGGCGTTCTTTCAGGATAAGGACTCGGTGTCCGGAACGGGGCGTCACAATTACGAAAAATCTTTGCGAGCTAGTGTTTCACACCTACGAGCTGGTCGAAGTCGTGAAGTGGTTTTGGTCGTTCCATTGTTGTGTTTTCCATATTCGAGTGCTCAAACTGAAGAACTAGCTAAGGACGACGTGAATTCATCAATTGTTTTGTAGTTTCACACTAAATATTCGTTATTTTCTAGTTATTCTATTGGGTTAACAGTAGGGGTTTTTTTGTTGTAGATATGATGTCAAGTTATGAGTTTCTTTGTAGGGTTTCGTAGAATCATTGGCGTTGAGGTAAGAATGTTTTCTTATAAAAAAAAGGTTATGTTTTTCATAAATCTCATATTTTTACGCTACAGGATCTCTGGGAAATATACACGAATAGAAAATGATTCTGTGTTAGATTATTTTGCTGGGTAATTGTTGAACAGAAAGCGAAACGAGCAAGATTAGGTCGTGCCCGCGAACTCTCTCTCTACGCCCACGAACTGGGCTATGTTTGTGAGTCAACTTTATGTCTGTACGGTATGTTTATCTGTAAAAGCTTGATTTTTTGAATCTTATTCCGTGAACTTTTTTTCTGTAATGTCGTTATACGTTTAGTAGAGAAAGATTCACAAGTTAGTACTTGTTATGGGCTTTTGTATGAACACATAGGATAGCATGCTGAAACTGAACATGAAATTTCTGTGCTCTTATATGCTTCTATGTTATTTTCTGTGTCTGGGATATTCTTGGTGCATGTACAATTTTTAAACCGTGATGTACTAAACGCAATATCATAATTCAAGCATCATGTTGGATGTATAACTTGTTGTGCTACCTAAGTGGTTAACACAATGTAATGAATCGAGTGCCATGATTTAAACATAACTTTGGATGTATATCTAGTTATACTATCATATTGAAATGTACCCTCATTATAGGTGTTATCAAGCATTGTACCCTTGAGTATTTGTCTATGAGTGACTACAAGCACATCAACTAAGGGTGTGTTTATGACCACATGTATGAAACTAGGTTAGACAACATGACAAGTAACTTAAGTATCAAGACAAG
Source organism: Gentiana macrophylla (assembly GCA_026214975.1). NCBI lineage: Eukaryota > Viridiplantae > Streptophyta > Magnoliopsida > Gentianales > Gentianaceae > Gentiana > Gentiana macrophylla. The sequence continues at coordinate 113,717,937 of CM047810.1, read as the reverse complement.
TAGGTTAGGGCATTCACATCAGAAACTCCATTTTTATCCTTAAAATAATATAAAATAATACATATCCTTATTTTACAACATTCCAATTCAAAACACACCACAGTAGTATCACTATCCTTATCTCTATAACATTTCAAATACTATTAAATAATATATATTCTACTTCACAGACCTATTTATACACATCAAACATATTTCACTCCAGCATTCCTATCCTTATCCCTATAATTTTTTATAATTAAATATGTTTAGAGACGTGAATAATGCATACTCAAATGTAGGGATGCACTGTTCATATCCATAAAAATAAATAGGGAACTTTCGGATGTTATCATTATATTTTATTCTCATTTTGGAGATCGATAGTGTTGGATGTAATATCGCCGGATGGATCATAGATCCACCCGATTACGCAGCGGAAAGTACAAGATCTAGATCTAATCAACCAAAATACAGAAAAAAATAGATCTAATCTACGAGGGGATTAGATTACCAACCTTTTATGGTGCAATGCTCCAAGAACAAAAGGCCAATCCAAGATCCAAGCTAGATGAGAAGCCACAGTCTTCCAACGTGTATCTCCAAGCACCACCAGGTGGATGGTGTTTCAAGCCGCCGGACCTCCTCGATATGCTACCGGGATAATCCCGAGGATTATCCCAACTCGAAACCCTAGTGTTGAAGCCGAAAATTCTAAGCTTCCAACACTCCCAATAATTCGAAATTATGTGTGTCTGTTGGTCCCTTGAAAAGGCTTTGGTTAAGTTTAGAGGGGGGGTGAATAAACTTAACACTTAAAACTTTTTGGAGTTAACAAATTCTGCAACCTCGGCCCGCTCTCGATACTTGATGAGTCTGCTTGATACCTCAATAGCTCTTGATAAACAGTAGTCTACTGATAGTTGAGTTTGCTGAATTTGTGCAGCGGAATAATATCAAAATTAAGCCTTAATACTTGTTGTTAAATATGATACTAAGTATTGGATACTCAGTAGTGTAAGTGTGTGATTTCAGTTGCTAGATTCAGTAGGTTGATGTGTAAAATAAACTAAGTGCAGAATGTAAATGCTGAAAGCAAGTAGGCAGATTTTATAGTGGTTCCAAGTGGTGTAATCCTGTCAGTCCACTCTTCTCCTGTGATGTTGGAGGAAATTCACTAGAGATCTTTGATGTAGCTTTTACAAAGATTCCTAAGGTTGCTTGTCCTTCACCAATAACTATGGCTTCACAAACTCAAAACCGGGAACAGGAATTGCTGCTCCCCGAGTCTTCAACTGGGTCCTTGAAGGGGTAGGATTGCCTCTTCACCACTCTCCACCACAAACAACAGATCTTTCACACAACTGTGTTTCACTGTCTTCAAGAGTTCTTTATAAAATAAAGATTGAATCAAATAAATGATTCGATTTGCAAAGACTTGATTAGGATGATATAATCAAGTGACTTGCGCCTTCAAGTATGTATGCTTGATGTAGCTTGAATGTAGAAAACACTTGAAGAATTTCTCTGGATCGGTAGCTTTAAGTTCAAGAGGTTCAATGAGGTGTTTTTCATTTCGAAGAAAATATCTCTTCAAAGTTTATCAAATTTCATCATCTTGTTTCTCGAGTTGAAAGTCCTCTATTTATAGGTAGGAATGCATGTGACTTGTATTTGAAATTCAAATGTAACCGTTCCTTGTTTATGTCCCATCTGATTTGCATTCTGTCACCACTGTTTGCTTATCTGGCGGTTCCTCGACGGTCCCTTCAGATTGTGTAGAACTATTCATAGGATCGACAATCGCCGTCGATTCCTTTTACACAATCAAATCATTCCACCCTTTGACTTATAACCATTGGATAAAAATCAATCATCCCAACGTCTTTTGATCTCACCTTTGATTTGTTTGATAAGTCAGAGGTTGTTGGCTGTCCTTATCCATGTAATCTTCCAATATAATCTTGAATTAACTGAGGTATATTATTAGCAGGTTCATCAGTCTACTGAGATACCTATCAATCTGCTGAACAGTAATTTGCTATGTATAAAATACAATGCAGCTGATTTCTTTTATCTAACTTTTATTTGTGAAGTTAGATTACACCTTTTTAATTATAACCAAATTCCAAACATCATCCAACTTATGGAACTTAGACCTTGTACAAAAGGTATATGTAATCAGTTTAGGTCATCACAGACTTGCCTAAATTCTGATTTCATATCCTTGACTTAAATTACTAAGTTTGATCCCTTAGCCTTCAGAATCGAAGTTTGAGCCTCACTTCGCCGATCTTGGCGAGGTTCCTGACTAGTCTCACTGACCTATCTACCCTACTGATATGGACCAGTCTGCTGATATAAATCAGCTGACCATTATAGTGCTTGTTTGATCAAACCTATTAATAAATCAAACTCTAATAAACCTATACATTTGATCTAGACATCTTTTTGCCTTTGCACTATAACAGCTAGTCTGGCACTCATCATCAAAACATAGAAATAAGTCTAACAGTGTCATAAGGCTTGGGAGAACTCTCTTTATATAGGAGAGTAATCCTTGTCCTCCAAGGATTTAATAATTAAGAGATAATTATTAGATTAATCCTTATTTCAAATAAAAGATAAATAAAATAATTATCCCAAACAAATTAGGATAAATAATATTATTATCTAATATTTCATGAATTATCAATTAACAAATAAAAGATAAATCACATGTTAAATAATTATCCAAGAAAACTAATTCCTTAATAATTAATAACAACTAATTTCGGCCACAACCCTAGGTTGTATAGGGCCACACGAAATTTTGACACATTGGGCCGAGTCCACGAAAAAATTCTTTTCCATGTATTTAATTATCTAGTCCAACTAAACAATTAATCCACACATCAATTAAATAGTCCAATCCAACTATTTAATTATAATTGAGGTGAAACGACGAGAAAACATATATGCTATATTAGGAGCCATGTCGGGGATCATGGACCCATATTCAGTAGCTACAATAAATTAAATAAAATTATTCGTCAGACCGAACAATTATATTCAATCTATTAATTCTGGGATTACACCACCATAAACCCGAAATTGAACTCTACCGAATATAGATAACTTATACTCAACTACGAGGTGTAAGGTGTCCATTGATATAATCATTACATATGGATAAATCCTCCATAGACTGTTCGTATTGATTCGGGATATCTCCGTAAACCCTTCTCGAAACCTCTTATCCTTATTTACCATTAACCCCCTAGTGACCAATTAGTTCATAACTAATATAATATGAACTGAGCTTTTTAGGATTAACAAATAAGGGGACTCTGTCTACTTCCCAAGGGAAGGAATGGATTCCATATCTGTGATAGCACAGACTACTCACTCATCTTAGAATAGAGCCAACGAGAAGTGTTGGACCACATACTACGAAGTGATCCTTACTAACACATCAAACTCTACCCTAGTCTAAGCGTGATCACCTCAGGATTGAGATTAATCCATATATGATCATCTTGTGATTCGATAAGACTTCGATTACGGAATTATATCGAGAACTCAAATCAAATCGGTCCAATATTTCATATGATTATCATCATATATAAATGCCCCACTAGGTACTTTTATTACCGCCAGATCGGATAAGCATCACACACCTAAAGTGTATCTTGGGCGCATTAATAGCAAATTAATCATGAGACCCGTGCTCGCATCAATAAACGCTACGGACTAAGTTAATTTTAAGTACATCTCACTAACTCAATCCTCTTGTGTATAGCCATACACTGAGTTATGTGATTATATAAAGGAGGTACTTACGGTTTTCAGTAGTGTCTTAATTATAAGCATATATGCATATAATAAGATGAATTGTTAATTCTGTCCTAAAACAATTACATAATTGTCTTTCGGGCACTACACCTAACAATCTCCCACTTGCACGAAAGGCAAGTGGATTAATTGTTTTAGAGCACACCCTTATTTATCTATATCTACAACATTCTCCCACTTGCTCAAAACAAGTGAGACATATCCCCAAGATTCATACCCTCCAAGCGCATCTTAGTAATTCATCCTTCCAAGCACGACCGGAGTGTGCCGCCGTAGGGTAGGTCAGTGAACCGGCGCGTACTTAGAATCCGAATACCATATGAATTGGTACACTGATCAGGTAGGTTGGCGGCTTGAGTCAATCTTTGGGATCGAAATGTTGCCTTTCCATCTAATCCGGTGGTACGATTTCAATATGCCTTTGATTCAATACTGAGGATGAAATCGACTTAACGATCATCTTTAATCTGACCTAAAGTCAGAATCTGTGTCATCACTTATATTCTAGTTTGCACCTGAATATACTATCATATTATTCCTTATTCTCCCGAAGATACTTGAGGATTCACTAAACATCTCATTTCATATTCATCATCTGGTTTAGATAACCATTCCTGAGAGGTAGGGTAGACTACATCGTTGAATGCTGCATAAATGCAAGAATATCTTAACCAGGTGAATTGATGGGATTTCCAATGATCGATTCTCGAGAATTTGAGCGAATCAAATCCTTTAGAATGAATCTCGGTGCATGTCAGACTCTGACTTCGGATAACACACCCATGTTGTTTTCAACTGTTTCAGTGTTACTATTCACAAACACTAATCTACATACTACTTTACTAATATTGATGCCCAGTCTACGAAAGACTTATCAACATTCTGGTCAAGTCCACATAGTGAAATATATGACTTTGAAATGACCTAAAGGTTTGCTTTAATCCTCAAAGGATATAAGCTATGGTAGGCATTCCTCGCATTCCTGTGGGATCGGGGGCGAGGGGGCCCTCACGGTTAGGGTTTAACCGTTTTTTTATGGCAGGCATCCTGCCAAAGGTTCTTTCTGAATAAATTAAGATACCGTTAGTCTCGCAAAAAGGTCTTAGGGAATCACCCTATTTTCTCTCATGTATAACGAATCATCATTTGTTCTTAGCTAAAACCATACTTCGCTCAATGAATTCATTCCGTTGTTCGGCAAGAAAGTCTTAGGGAATCACCCCTATTTCCCACTTTTTGACGAAATCAAGCAAGACTGAGTGGTAAGAGAGATCACGGTCCGGTTAACTCTCTATTTTTAGGGAATCACCCCTAAATTACTCACTTTGCTCGTTGAAAGTTAAACTTTCCTATTCATTCGACTCTTCTCCGTGTAGTTCCAATTACTCCCACTTGGCCTGAGATACTCAGGTGGTTCTACAAGAGTTTCAAACAGAATGGAGTATCAAACTCCATTCACAGGGTTATGGCTTTTAAACCAACCTCTATGATCAGGATCCTATACAGCCCACTTAAGGACTATAGGTCATCAATCTACCCTATAGACCGTAAGGTCCTACAATGGGTAATGGACAAACCATACTCCCACTGCGTTTGGGGTGGATTGATATACTGATCTAGTTTAGTGGTTTTTATTAGTGTTACCACAAACTCCCGGTGTTGGATGTGGACTGAACAAATCAGTTAGTAACATCTTGAGTACAAATACTTCAAGATCTAAGGTTGTTATTTATAGACTCTGTAAGACCGAGTTTGACAGTATAACCGTCATTCTCTGATTTTATGAGTTTTATAATCAACCTTTACTCAATACATCAAGATATTTCACGGTCTGAACGTGTACACAAACGTTCCAGTCCTACCTTCAAGCACTCAGTGCTAAATGCCTCTATTTACGGAAGTGGGGTGAACCGAATTCACTCCTTATCCACAAATACGTAGGCATCTTTTAGGTAGACTTCTCGGTAAACCGTTATTTTGCAACCAATATCTTAAATGAGTTCAGCAGCGTATCGTAGCACATCAATAACTATATAAGACAAATTTATGGTGTATCCCTTAGTGAAAACATTCCACTGGGAGACAGGCCGAGCATCAGTCCCGAAGACTACGCAATAACCTATTTCTGAGTATGGAATACTCTATCTCTGGTGAAATCAGAGATTCCTCCAAATATTTTGGATAAACTTACCGGAGTTTCGAGTAGTTATCAGACACGATGTCACTACTTCAAAAGCTCCCACTAGCTTGTACCTTTCATATGACCCCGAAGGTTGTTATGAACAAGCTATGTTACTTATTTAAATCTATTACCCTTTCCTGATTGAAAGGAAACTTAGTCATTGTTCCTTTGAGACAGTGTTCCTTTGACTGGGAGATAGGAATCACCCTAAGCCAGTCTGCAGATCATGTCGTTGGGGAATATGCACTAATTAATAGTATATAACGAAGTGTTTATCTAAATACGGAAACCATTTGCGTTTATATTGTTTAAGATGTGTTACATATACATATTCAGCATTTCTTAGTGGTTTTGACTTTATCAAACAAAAGTCCGAGTCTTGGGTTCGTGCTACGAATGTTATATTTTATCGTCAATAAGACAAACAAATTATCCTATTGAAAATGAATACGTTCGTTCTAACGAATCCGAAAACAGAAATTGAATCCGAGATTCATTTCCTTATATCACTCCCACTAGTCTATCTGAAATAACTACCCGTGGTCTATTTTATTTATCGTTTAATGCAAAGCTACCTAGTTCTTCCAAAGAACTTTAGCTTTCGAGAAAATTGCTAAGGATGCATTGGTCAGTGATCCGAAATCACTTTCCTTGTCCTCTAATTTCCAATTAATTTTCCGGTTTAGCCTTAAAACTACTTAGTTTAGATGACTAACACGTATAAACATTCTTTCCCATTCTCGACTTTCCTTAAATGGAAACAGTCTTGAATTAGCAGTTCGTTTGAGTAGACACTACTCTTGAACTGTGGGATGTTCAGTGTTACTTGCTTGGACTATCGATTTTTCTAATCGTCAAATCATAAGACCAAAGCTCCCACTAGTTTATCGGTTCCAAATACCGTCTAACTAGCAACACTTTGTATTTATGATTTTTCAAGATTTAGAAAATCACTCAGAACTAAGCTCCCACTAGTTTATCAGTTCCAAATACTGTCTAACTAGCAACGCTTTATTCTTGTTTTTTCGATAAATGGAGAAACTCATGTGCAGTCTATTACACATTTATAATGATTCACAAAAACAGCAAATCATAAGGCTAAGGCTCCCACTAGTTTATCGGTTCCAAATACCGTCTAACTGGCAACGCCTTATGTATATGATTTTCCAATTTTCCACTTTAGAAATTTGTTGTGTAATTGCACTTTTAAAATTCACTAAATGAATTTATCTGGTAGTCCTATATCATCTTTTGTAAACTAAGTATGGTGTTCTCTCGTTCAACACGAGTGACATCCGTGACATCCTTATACTATGTCACTTAAGTTTTTAAAGGCTCAAGGGAAAAATATCTTCCGAAAAATTAACTGCATTTATTGATAATTACAACGTACTGGTTACTTCCACATTTTTAATGAAGTCTTATTACTAACAGTTTAGTAGCCTAGAGAATTGTTGGGGAGATTTTGCATCATTAAAACAAAAGAAAATTTATAACCCTAACCTATATGCAAAACTAACTCCTAACCGACCAAAACATCGGGTTGTTGCTAGTAAAGCGTAATGAGTAAGGGGTCGATCCACAGGGAAAAGGTATGTAGAATCTAATCCTAGTAATCCTCCCAATTGCTACTCAACAAAAACAAATAAACGAAAAGCAAAAGCATAAAAACAAAAAAACATAAAAGAACAATCAAAATAAATCTAACCTAAGAAACATGGGAACAACCAAAGTACAAACCTAAGTGATTTCAATTCTAGTTAATCATCATGATTCTAACTCAGTTTGTGGTTTCACCCTTTCACGAGACACACATCCCTAATCTCTTAATGAACTTATCTCTCAAGCTATGAAAGCCCACTTTCATGGTGAATTCAATTATCTATCTCTCATCTTTCGAGTGTTGAGACTGATTTACCAAACAAAACTTGGGTGTAGATTCAATTAACTCTCGTTTTTAAAGAACCTAACAACCTAGGAATCTAACTCATTAACTTGTCATCATTAATGGCTAAAAACCCTATCTTTCTATGGTGATCTAGCGTTTATGCAACTTCCGTATTATAAACATCAATCGTGAACAAATCTTTCAATCTAATTCACATGGCATACAAATCGCATAGAAAAGATACAAAAAGAACTAAACTCATGAAGAAAAACTGAATTGAATAAATCAAGACGAACTCACATAGTTTCAAACAAGGATTGATCCAAGAACGGAAAAGAAAAGCATCTAAACTACTCCTAATCTAACCTCGGTTCACCCGAGCACAAGGCTCGGGTGACCGGCCTTCAAATCTCCAAGGTGCGGCTGCTCTCTTGTGTTTGATGTGAAGAAATTTCTGAATGCCCTTAGGGTTGGGGCGACGGTCGCTTTAAATAGAAGATTAAGTCGGTTTAGGCAAAGCGGCGGCGGACGCTCGCTTACTCAACCGACGCCCGTCCGTGATGCTTGGACGGAGACTGACGCTGCGTTCACTATTGACTTGAAATCGAATTTCTTGATTTTTCCATCTTTATCTTGATTTATTTCTTTCCTTATCTCTTTTATTCTTCCATATCTTTAATTGATCCTCTTCCATCTCGAATTTAGCCTTTTAGGATCATCTTTTCCATCATTAATTGGGTATCTACAAATATCAAAAACATACCAAAACGTAATAATTTCCAAAATAATATAAAAACATCAAATAAACATAAAAATCGATACGTTTTCATATTTAATCATTAAAAACCTCATTTACTCAATATTTGACTATAAGGCCCGAATTCTATGAAAATCATACGTATATGGGGGAAATTGAGGTGAAATATATCCTTAAAAACATTACAATTTGACCCTTAACAACACCCCCACACTTAAACCTTGCTCGTCCTCGAGCAAAACAAAACAAAGATCAAGCTCGAGAGAAATAAACATATATACAAATATAAAGTATATTCAATAACTTAGAAGTTCACCCGTGTAGTGTGTGCATAGCCATAATAAACTTCCACTAAGTTCCACAATTTGAAAGTTATTCAAACCAAAACTAGCCCGGTTTCCCATCTAAGTTAGAAATATTCAAAAATTATAACAGGCACTTTACAAAACATACATATCCCAAAAAAAATAGTAGAGAATATCTAAAACATTTCTGACAGACTCAGAGGATAATCCCTACAACATATCCTTCAGTTTATACTGGGTATAAGATTAACGATAACTAAGTCCTTACTTATTCATAATAATATATTTCAATATTTTCACTTTTTCACACTTTTCTAACACACATCAGAATAAGCTTTTGCCTCATAGCGAGAATAGGACATTTCAAGATAATCCCTACCTTACTCCAATCATAAGGCGACTATAAACTGACTGTCGTGAGCTTTTGGTCATCATAGTGGAATAGGACATACGTGGTATGACCTACCTCACCCAAATCATAAACCAGCTTCCGACACACACAATTACAATTATGTTTACTTAGAGATTTCTGGCTGGCAGTGGGAAATATTATTTTCTAGTAGCACGCACTCACCGAGCATAACACCTCAAGTAAACAATTTATTACTATTGCAAAGACTTAATCACGTTTCACTTATCACATTCAAACCTACGGATATTCACAGTATGTCATACTTTAACTCTAAATACAAACTACTAAACTTTTCAAGAATTGTACATAAGCAAAGAAACATGCTATAATCATCAAAAATCTCCAACTAAAATGGGGTAGGCTTTCAACATTTAGCTCATCATTTACTATGGCATGTGAAAAAGAGTGTCGGGTGAAACAACTAAAATTACTAAATATACAGAATATAGCAAAAATGATATAAACTCAAGCAAAGATATGCCTTTGTCTACTCGGGATATAACAAAAAATTTGAAATTAAGCACTTTTCATAGAAATACTATTTGAAATTAAGCACTTTTCATAGAAATACTAAAAATATGAGCAAACGAAAGTAGACACATAAATCATCTATCCCTTCCCCACACTTAGATTGCAACTTGTCCTCAAGTTATACAGAAATAATAAATTAGAGAACTTAGGCGATTGGATGTCGGCAGTGCGGAGGAACCAACAGAACCAAGATTGCTTGCATAGCTCAGTAGACTGTGGAGCATCACAGGACAACTGAATACATCTTAAAAGTGCACAATAGCTATAGAAAGTATCCTGCAGACTTGATTAGTGCAAAAAGAGTCTACGGGGAAAAGATTAGATTTATACAAATAAAGCACATAAGGAAAAGAATTTATAGAGATATTCAAATTATGCTCACATAAAGATGGAATACATATACATGAAAATATCACAAACTCGTAGGCTAGGTGCAACTATATGAAAATATACTACAATGCAAATACATGATATGCAATAATAAAATAATGATGGCATATGGAAAACCAACAAGAACCATCATAAAAAAAAGCGAGGTAGTATTACGAGCCGACGCTTAACTACACTCAAAAGAAAAATAAACTAGGTGGTATTACGAAAAACCGACGGTGACCACACTTAAGAAAAATAAAAGGAAAAATAGAAAAACAATGCAACTAGATGAAATGCAACTAAATGAAATGCATTTATATGATATGCAAAAAAAAATAAAATAAAAGAAAGAAAACTAGCCCACTAATTGCAACATAGCATGCATATAAACGTCTACCACATAATGACAAAGTTACGATAAACGGCGGTGATGTCCATTACATGCGAAGGTAGACGCGCTTTAAGACTCATCAAAGGTGATAGCATTATGGAAACCAACATTAGCTATACTAAATAGATATAACTCATATGGCCCATTCGTAGCATACGGAAAACCGACAGTAGCTACCCATATAAATTATAAAAGCAAAGGAAGCACGTAAGTCTTAAAAGCTTAAAAGATTCATCGGAGCGGTATGTAGCATACGAAACCGACATTAGCTACTAATTAACCATAAGAACGATTATAGCTTACGAGAACCGAACCGATACCACTATAACATGCCTAGATGAATCATATATAAGGAGTTGATCAATTATCTAACATGGATTCATAGATGGAAAGGTAAAAACATATAAGTTCAGGACATCTATGTAAAAATCAATTAGCCACAGAAGCTCGAATGAAAAATCCACATCAAATAAAAGCATTGAAAATAAAATCAAGAAAAATCAGAACCTGGACTGCATTCCTTCAGACCCGACGGGCGTTCATCCAGTCAAACGGGCATTCACTGGAAATTTCAGCCCTGGACGGGCGTTCAGTAAACCAAACGCTCGTCCTCCTGCAGATTATGAACTGGACGGGCGTCCAACAAACAGACGCTCGTCCAACAACAAATACGCACAGAAAACGCAGGAAAATAACACAGCAAACCCTAGAAACTCATAATTCAAAACATCACAAAGCCACGATACACATGACCCACGCACAAATTTCAAAGACAGGGGTTAGATTAGATAACACATAAACACATGATTCACGTAAAACAAATTGAGTAAAAAACTTTTGCACATTCTTAACCCAATGGTTATCGAAACACGGCAAAATAAAAACTCTCAATTTGGTATACGCTACTTTTATTGAAAACGAAAAACGAAACGTAACAAAATCGAGAAATTAACAAAATCAGATTCAACATGACACCTATTCCCCGGCAACGGCGCCACTTTTGTTGCGGAGATTTTGCATCATTAAAACAAAAGAAAATTTATAACCCTAACCTATATGCAAAACTAACTCCTAACCGACCAAAACATCGGGTTGTTGCTAGTAAAGCGTAATGAGTAAGGGGTCGATCCACAGGGAAAAGGTATGTAGAATCTAATCCTAGTAATCCTCCCAATTGCTACTCAACAAAAACAAAAAAACGAAAAGCAAAAGCATAAACACAGAAAAACATAAAAGAACAATCAAAATAAATCTAACCTAAGAAACATGGGAACAACCAAAGTACAAACCTAAGTGATTTCAATTCTAGTTAATCATCATGATTCTAACTCAGTTTGTGGTTTCACCCTTTCACGAGACACACATCCCTAATCTCTTAGTGAACTTATCTCTCAAGCTATGAAAGCCCACTTTCGTGGTGAATTCAATTATCTATCTCTCATCTTTCGAGTGTTGAGACTGATTTACCAAACAAAACTTGGGTGTAGATTCAATTAACTCTCGTTTTTAAAGAACCTAACAACCTAGGAATCTAACTCATTAACTTGTCATCATTAATGGCTAAAAACCCTATCTTTCTATGGTGATCTAGCGTTTATGCAACTTCCGTATTATAAACATCAATCGTGAACAAATCTTTCAATCTAATTCACATGGCATACAAATCGCATAGAAAAGATACAAAAAGAACTAAACTCATGAAGAAAAACTGAATTGAATAAATCAAGACGAACTCACATAGTTTCAAACAAGGATTGATCCAAGAACGGAAAAGAAAAGCATCTAAACTACTCCTAATCTAACCTCGGTTCACCCGAGCACAAGGCTCGGGTGACCGGCCTTCAAATCTCCAAGGTGCGGCTGCTCTCTTGTGTTTGATGTGAAGAAATTTCTGAATGCCCTTAGGGTTGGGGCGACGGCTGTTTAAATAGAAGATTAAGTCGGTTTAGGCAAAGGCGGCGGCGGACGCTCGTTTACTCAACCGGACGCCCGTCCAGGATGCTTGGACGGAGACTGGACGCTCGTTCACTATTGACTTGAAATCGAATTTCTTGATTTTTCCATCTTTATCTTGATTTATTTCTTTCCTTATCTCTTTTATTCTTCCATATCTTTAATTGATCCTCTTCCATCTCGAATTTAGCCTTTTAGGATCATCTTTTCCATCATTAATTGGGTATCTACAAATATCAAAAACATACCAAAACGTAATAATTTCCAAAATAATATAAAAACATCAAATAAACATAAAAATCGTTACGTTTTCATATTTAATCATTAAAAACCTCATTTACTCAATATTTGACTATAAGGCCCGAATTCTATGAAAATCATACGTATATGGGGGAAATTGAGGTGAAATATATCCTTAAAAACATTACAATTTGACCCTTAACAAGAATAAAGTTGTAAAATAAATATGACAGAAAGTTAAATTCAAAAAATAAATTTACACTACTAAATGTTTATTTTAGGAATAATAAACTATAAAAAGTTTATCCTACCATTCCAAGGATTTAACCTCGCACCTCAGTGCCTCCGTAGGGTAGGTCAAAGATGTGACGGTTAAACTGAGACAATCTCTCTCAATGATTAAGCTTTGAGAATCGAACATCTCACGAGAATCAGACATCCCGGACCTTAATCATTGATTACCTTCCCTTTTCTAGCCTAGATATTTCGAAAATATACATAAAGAGTGTGACCTACTATATCAGATCTCAAAGTACGCCCCAAGTATGCCGCCGTAGGGTCGGTCAGTGAACCGACGAGTACCCAAAATCCTATCCTTTCAGAGACCAAGCCTTGAATGGGTGAACACCATCCATAGGTGCCGAAATCAAAGCGGCTCGAGGCGTCACCCTTCTCTCACGTGCTTGCATCTATAGTAGAGGCCGTGGGGTTGGCTGTCTCCTTCCCCGCTCCCACTCAATAATTTGAAAAAGTGGTGGGTTCACTGATTACGGTTTCGGTCTTGACAATAAGAAACAATAAATCATGTACTCCGAACAGGGTCGGTTAAGTAGGCAAGCCTACGCCGTCTTATTCGTTGGAACATATGTGACTGTCGGTCGGATCCGGCAAGAGAAGCCCCATTTAGCCCGAAGGCTTATCGGATATGCTAAGTCTTGTCGAACCCCCGTGCAAACGTCACACGTGGAGGGGAGTCAATCGAGCCGTAGCTCAGTTGAACTCGCCCAACCATGGTTAGACCATTTCCAAACCCATGTACTAAGATTTTTCGATTTCTATGTTGTCAACCAAAGCGTAATCTCGTTTCTGTTTAAGGTAGGTTCACCGAAAACTCAACGATTTATCTAAGTGGGATTCACCGAGAATCCATCACTAAAATCGTAACGATTGACAAAACCCGGTTCCTCGGTTTTAATAATTAGTTACTTAATTAATTAACTACCACATATTAATTAAAAAAGCTTTTTAACTAATTATACGAGTTATACATGCCTAATTTATTCGAAAACTAGCTACATGTATGCATTGGAGTGGAATCATGATATGATGCATGTCATGGCAATTTTCCGGTTTCTATCACATAAGTTCGATCATACACGAACAAATAAACGGAAAAATTAAACACCGAGATGGATCGTTGGTACCCCCGTATCTAACCTATTAAAAAAACACAAACCCTAACTAGGGTTTACTATTTTCTAATCTGCTGCTGCTGCGTTTTATCGATGATCGGATATTCAAACGAACTTTGATCGTCACGAAAATTTATGGACCTGTTCTTCACTCCTCCTAATTCAATCTGAACGGTGGATCTTCGTTTCAACAGTCCAATTTTCTCCAACAATCCGCCGATCTAACTGCTACATCTGTTTATAACTACGGCTCAGCAGTGTCTTCCCGAAGCCGATCGAGCATCGAGACAAAACACGATCGACCTGAAATTTTTAGGGCTTGTTTATAACTCCATGGTAGTCGATCTGAACGGTGGGATCTTCGTTTTAACATTCCAAAATCTTCCAGAAAATCGACAAACTCACAGCTAGGGTTTTTATGGTCTGTGTGCTTCTACATACAAAGAGCCACTTTATTGCAAAATGATTGGACATCGAGATGGACTCCGATCGTCATGAAATTTTGACGGCCTGTTTTGAAACTTTTATGCTTCATTCTGACCGGAGGGATTGTCGTTGCAACGGCTCAATAGCCTGGAAAAATAAAAACGGAACAGCAACAGATATACTTCTAGGAAACTAAAATTACAAAATTTCCTATACTCATATAAACGAATTTATATGAGTTTACAATAGATCTAACGAGTAAACAATACCAACCCCAATCCATCTCTTCAACCACGACAATCACAAGGCATCATTCATGATATATATTTCAAAAATAATAAAATTAAAAACGAAAATAAAGCAATCTACACATGCTTATTCCACTCCTTAGATCTAAAATTCACATACTTTGATTGATAGATCAAAGGCTCTGCTACCACTTGTTGGATGTAATATCGCCGGATGGATCATAGATCCACCCGATTACGCAGCGGAAAGTACAAGATCTAGATCTAATCAACCAAAATACATAAAGAATAGATCTAATCTACGATGGGGTTAGATTACCAACCTTTTATGGTGCAATGCTCCAAGAACAAAAGGCCAATCCAAGATCCAAGCTAGATGAGAAGCCACAGTCTTCCAACGTGTGTCTCCAAGCACCACAAGGTGAATGATGTTTCAAGCCGCCGGACCTCCTCGATATGCTACCGGAATAATCCCGAGGATTATCCCAACTCGAAACCCTAGTGTTGAAGCCAAAAATTCTAAGCTTCCAACACTCCCAATAATTCAAAATTATGTGTGTCATAAGGCTTGGGAGAACTCTCTTTATATAGGAGAGTAATCCTTGTCCTCCAAGGATTTAATAATTAAGAGATAATTATTAGATTAATCCTTATTTCAAATAAAAGATAAATAAAATAATTATCCCAAACAAATTAGGATAAATAATATTATTATCTAATATTTCATGAATTATCAATTAACAAATAAAAGATAAATCACATGTTAAATAATTATCCAAGAAAACTAATTCCTTAATAATTAATAACAACTAATTTCGGCCACAACCCTAGGTTGTATAGGGCCACACGAAATTTTGACACATTGGGCCGAGTCCACGAAAAATTTCTTTTCCATGTATTTAATTATCTAGTCCAACTAAACAATTAATCCACACATCAATTAAATAGTCCAATCCAACTATTTAATTATAATTGAGGTGAAACGACAAGAAAACATATATGCTATATTAGGAGCCACGTCGGGACCATGGACCCATATTCAGTAGCTACAATAAATTAAATAAAATTATTTGTCAGACCGAACAATTATTTCAATCTATTAATTCTGGGATTACACCACCATAAACCCGAAACTGAACTCTGCCGAATATAGATAACTTATACTCAACTATGAGTTGTAAGGTGTCCATTGATATAATCATTACATACGGATAAATCCTCCATAGACTGTTCGTATTGATTCGGGATATCTCCGTAAACCCTTTTCGAAACCTCTTATCCTTATTTACCATTAACCCCCTAGTGACCAATTAGTTCATAACTAATATAATATGAACTGAGCTCATCGATCAGTTTCTAGGATTAAAAAATAAGGAAACTCTGTCTAATTCCCGAGGGAAGGAATGGATTCCATATCTGTGATAGCACAGACTACTCACTCATCTTAGAATAGAGCCAACGAGAAGTGTTGGACCACATACTACGAAGTAATCTTTACTAACACATCAAACTCTAACCTAGTCTAAGCGTTAAATGCAGCGATCACCTCGAGATTGATATTAATCCATATATGATCATCTTGTGATTCGATAAGACTTCTCGATTACGGAATTATATCGAGAACTCAAATCAAATCGGTCCAAATTTATATGATTATCATCATATATAAATGCCCCACTAGGTACTTTATTACCGGCAGTCCGGATAAGACCTGTCACACCTAAAGTGTTCTGGGCGCATTAATAGCAAATTAATCATGAGACCCGTACTCAGATCAATAAACGCTACGGACTAAGTTAATTTTAAGTACATCTCACTAACTCAATCCTCTTGTGTATAGCCATACACTGAGTTAAGTGATTACATAAACGAGGTACTTAGGTTTTCAGTAGTGTCTTAATTATAAGCATATATGCATATAATAAGATGAATTATTAATTATGTCCTAAAACAATTACATAATTGTCTTTCGGGCACTACACCTAACATATAGGACACCTTATGGGGACTCTCCTGTGAATGCCCTTAAGTACCTTAACAAGTATGTGCAACAATATAAGTAACAAGACATGGTAACTAAATTAAGTAAGGAGCTAAACATGAACATGTTTTATGCCTTGCCAAGTAAGTACGTTTCCAGTAGTTTATAATGCTTTAATATTCAAACTTTTTGGTAAACTGGATAAGAATTTATACCATGTTTCTAGTTTATGACATATATTGTAACGCCCCGTTCCCGGACACCGAGTCCTTATCCGGAAAAGGAACGTTCGGCACATATAAAATAAAAGTAAATTCACTTTATACGTAAGCCTCTACTACGTCGTATTAAATGAAAGCAAACGGAAGCAAAAGACTCGGGTATAAAAATTTCTCCAAATAATCCAGGAATAGAATACGATCTAAAGATGGAAATGTAACTTTATTACATTCAAAAGGAAATTACGAAAAACCCAAAAGAAACGTACGACAAGTCTCGAAAGACCAAAAGTCTACTCCAAAAGTACCAAAATAGTCTAATAAATGAATAGCAAAATAAATAAATGATAAATCTTCAACGAGGCGTCGTCAAACGTCGTCATCGAACTCAAGGGCATGATGACGGTCAAATTATACCCGTAAAAGTCATCAACTTTGCCCTTAAATCGGGATTAATAATATCTATTTTATGATAAATGACCTGTTTATATGGATTATTTAATGTTATGTGATTTATATCATATAATTTGGTATTTATCCATTTATAAGATATAATTTGGTATTTATCCGTTTTTATTATATAATCTGGTATTTATCCGTTATTTAAATATGATTTATTTTTGGGATAAATATTTATTTTTTAGATTGAGATAATTTTTGGAGGATAAATACAAGTGGAAGAATTAAATTACAAGATAAATCCAAGAAAATCCGGATGCATTGAAAATAAAGATCGGATAAGCATGACAAAAGCCGGCAAACCAATCCATGATGGCGCCAACTTTGTGGGGGACGCATTTAGGGGGGAAGCATGTCACTTTTTGAGATCGGCCGAGAGTTATCTCTTATTTGTTTGATATTTTGAAGTATATCTCTTAATTAGCTTGAACCCCTATAAATAGAGGCATGCATTACATGCCATTTACATCCATAGAAATACTCTAGAATACAATTCACAACATTGTTTTTATTTTCAATATATGTTTTCTTTATTTTATGTTCTTTCATTACGGAGTCGTTAGAATCTCCGGTTAGAGATCGTATCGAGGAGTGGGAATCACGCTCGTCTTCGAGGGTAATGTCTACTCTATTATGCAATCTTTATTCGTAGATCTAATTTATTTCATTATGGAGTAGTCTTTTTGTGTATTGATATCGTTATGTAGTTAATTTACGAACCCATGTTTATGTAGATCTGAGACGTAAAAGACGTTTCACGAGCGGGTATACCCTATCGCACTCAAATCATCGACCAGCTTTCGACACACCCAATTAATTCATCATAAACTCAACTCTTTCATTTGACAATAAGTTACGTGTTACTTATCACATTCAAACCTTAGATATTCACAGTATATCATACTTCGGATCTAAATACAAACTATCATAAATCTCAAGATATATACGTAGCACTAAGCACATGACTTATAAGATAACAAAAATCACTAATCAAAAGGGGTATAGCTTTATATTATAGCTCATCATTCACTATGGCTCGTGAAAAATAGATCTCAGGTGAAACAACTAACTTATCAAACATATGATACATAGCATCAATGACTATAAAAATAACGAACATTGAATTGAATTGCCTACTCGGGACAAAGCAAAATACAAAAATGTCGGAAAATTTTGAAAATTCTAGCTCATTTTGCATAGACTCGTAACGAATTAAGCAAATGTATAGATAAATATCAAATCATTCCCCTCCCCTACACTTAAACCACAACATGTCCTCAGGTTGTGCAGAATTAAGGAAAAGATAAAGGACTTAGCTGATTGTAGTTCGAAGGTGGCAATTCTGGAAGTGGTCCGGATCCAGATCCAGAAATGCGTGCAGAAATCAGTAGACTGTGGACCATCCACCGGAAAACTGATATCATCTAAAGGCTCACAATCGCTATCGAAAATACCCTGCACACATGAAAAACAAAACAAAACGTACCTTGGGGAATAGGGGGATATAACATGGCAAAATAAATCATAAACAAGATAGAAGCACAAGATATAATTGCTCAGATGGAACAATCACCACACAGGGAAAACACAGGACACCTAAGCGTCAAACATAAAGCCACAGAAGCTTTACAATACAAATAAGCCCAACATGTGCGTACAGAAATGAGGATAGAGGACACTACAAAGTAGTAGGGCTAGGTGCACTAAAAAGATAAATAAAAATAAAAAGAAAAAACAGAATAAAATACAATGCAACTAAATGATATGCAACTATACTAAAAAGGCAAAACGAAAATAAAGAAAATAAACTAGCCCAACTAATTCCATAGATGTCGTCCTAATCTAAGCGAGGTCAAGAATATAAACGTCTACCAAATAACGCCACAGAAGCGTAACAAAATTCGATTATGCAATGCCAAAGAAGCTTGCCACGTAAAGTGTAGACGTGCCTTTAACAACCCTAACACCCTAGATAGACGACAAAAGGAACAGCATAAGTCAAATTTGGAATCACGTCTAGCTAGGTGAATTACTCAACATGGACTGAAATAGATGGAAAGAAAACCATAACGGTGAAAGAACAGGACATCTACGCATATACAAAGGCCACAGAGGCTCACAATAAAACATCCATGTCAATTAATGAAGCATGTATATAAAAATTAATCAATTATTTAACATGGATTAGTAGATGGAAAGATATAAACATGCAAGTTCGAGAACATATACGCATATATAAAGAGGCCACGAGGCTCACATAGAACAACCATGTCAAATAATAGAGCGTATGTATCAAGATAAAATCTATTCACAAACAAAAAAAAGACAGATCGGGTCGTTGCGTCAAAACAAGACAGACGGACGTTTAAAGCATATTCAGGCGGACGGACGTTCGAGCATCTGACGCCCGTCAGAACCACCACATGTAAGCGAGGCGGGCGTTCGGGAAAAAGGCAAACGCTCGTCGACTCTCTAAAAACATAACAGCGTTGATGCGTTTTGGGACGGACGGGCGTTCACTTACTATGGACGCCCGTCTGACTCAGCAGAAAAGCACAAAACGAGACACCTGAGCAACCTCATAAACCCTAAATAAAATCATAAACCCTAGAACCCTCAGAAAGCCTTTTTCTTTTTATTTTTTTTAATAAGATAAAGAAATAGAAAAAGAAACGGAAACAGATTCAGAAATCTACCTACGAAAAATTTAAAACAGAAAACAATAAAAGGGAGAAAAAACGTGTTGAAATCTTCTAAGCCCAAAATGGAAGGGAAAACAGCAGATTTTGACCTCGAAAACGGCGTCGAACGGCCTCTGGCCATTTAGAACATCGTCGGCGTCGGAACGAGCTTTCCGAATTGGGGTCCTGCGCGCCAAACGGACACTCGAGCCAAAAGTTATGGCCAAAATACTACCATGTGCCCTAACGATCCCTTTTATCCAAACTTATAACAAAAAATCTGAAAAATTAATAAACTAGACAACCGTACCGATTCCCCGGCAACGGCGCCAAAAACTTGTCACGGATTTTATGCAATGAAAATAAACAAGTAATAAAATTTTTAAATCCGGTATACCCCAAGTGTAGGGATCATAGCATAGCGATTAATACCGGAGTCGATCTCAGGGAATCGGGGTATCTAGTTCATTAATTTTCCTAAGATTGATACTATTATTATTAAAACCTAAAATAACAAAACGAAAAGATAAACTGGACAGAGGATTGTCAGTCCAAAGCCAGGAAAGATCGTTGCGAAAAATAAATCTAAACTACAAACTATAAAATAAACAGTAAACAAGAAGATGATCATGGTGATTAAACAATGAACAAACAAATATTCCTCCGATCCCGCAACCCTTAATTTCCTCTCTAAAGTTATCTTGTGATGATTTAATTAAAGATGTGGTCCACCTAACGGAGGTATGAATTCCTACTCTCGTAGATAATTCGCCTATCAATCTCTCATCTCTCGATATATAAGATTGACGCTCTCAAACCAAGGTGTAAGATCTCTCAATCTAGCAACCTAGAAATTCAACCTATCAACTCTCGTTATGTCAAGATTAAAAATCCCATCTTTCCTATGGTGATCTAAGGTTTACACCGACTCTCGTCATACGGTAAACATCAATAAGCAATACAACTCTCGATATCGATTGCATAACACATAAGCATAGAAAAGATACAACTTTAATCAAATTCACAAAACAAATCTAGATTGAAAATAAAGAACCTGCTGAAACGGATTCACATGGTTTGAACAATTGCTCAGCCTCCAAGCATTCAGCATAAAACAGCAGCAAAACGAAATAGAAAGCGAAGAAAAAACAAGAAAAATCACAACCCCACCTCCCACCAAGAAGCTGGGGGCACTAGGGTTTTCTCCCTAATGATTGTGTATCAATAGGTCTCAATAATGTATGATTAGGGTTGAAATACGCGCTGATATTTATAGAAAACTGAGGCGGCTGTGCTGATGTCGGCTTAAGGACGCCCGTCCAGAGTGTTGGACGCCCCTCCGAGGTGCCTTGGACTTGCTTCAGACACCCGTCCACTTCAGCGTCCAAACTCACTGAATCAACTTCCTCCACTTGGGCGCCCGTCCATATCTTTAGACGCTCGTCCACTCTGACGCTTGATTCAAGCTTCGGGCGCTTGATTCACTCGAAACTTGACTTCTCGAATCGAAAATCTCAGCCTGGACGCCCGTTTACTTTGATGGACGCCCGTCCAACCTGGACGGGACTTGAACGAACGTTCAGCTTGCTCAAAAATCGATCTTCTCATCTTTATCTTCAATCGATTTCATCTTTATCTCTTCACCTCTTCATTAATCCGATTGTTAACCTCTTTTAATCCTCTTTTTGGTCGAAATTGTGTATCTACAATACATCAAACACATTGCAAAAATGTAATAATAATCAAATAAACATAAAATCATCAATAAACCACATAAATCAACCAATTTTGCAATTAAACCTTTTAAAACATCATTTACTCAATAAATCGATTAAACGCTCATTTTCTATGTAAATTATATGAATATGGAGAGAATTGTTATAAAATATAACGTAATAAATCGTATAAAATCACCCTTAACAAGCAGCTGCCCAGCCAGGGTGTTTAAGGGCCGATTTGAGCGTTTTGGGTTCTTTGGGAATGTCAGAGTAGGTGTGGAAGGTGAGAGCATACTTGGGGTTGGGTTTATGGATGCCATGCTTGGAGCGGGTGGTCATAGAATGGGGTCTTTGGAGGGGGAGGAGGATGATTTGGAGAGGGAGATAGGAAGGGATCCGGCGAGGGGGGAGAGTGGATTGAAGACCCAAGGGCGGGGTATTCAATGTCATGATCAATGGTGGGGGTTGGGTGAGAATCAGAAGTTGTGGATGTAGATGGAGAAGACAGGTGAGGACGGGTCATCAGATGTGGTGTCAGCTTGGGGGTATATGTTGACGCTAAGTGATTCCTCTATAGGTGTAAGAGGGTGTGGTAGGGTGGTGGAGGGGTGGTATATGTATGTATGTGGGGATGAAGTAGAGGTGATAGGAATGGGTGGGGTGGGGGGAGGGGTTGATGGGTGTAAGCCAAGACTTAATAACCTCAGTGGCATGTGAGTGTGTGGAAGTTTGGTGGATGGGGAGGGCGTCTTTATAAGAGAATGATTGTTCATCAAAAACAACGTGTCTGGACATTATGAACTTTCTGCTGGGGGGATGGTAGCATTTAAAGCCTTTGTGTTGTGAGCATTAACCGACGAAGACACACGGGACGCTTTTGGGATCAAATTTGTGATGTTTCATATCCCAATAATAAGGGTAGCATTTGGTTCCAAAAACTCTTAGGTGTGTATAGTTAGGGTGGTGCTTATGTAGTCTATAGTGTGGGGAATCAGTGTCTAAGGCAGTGGAGGGGAGCCTATTCATAATATGAACAGCAGTAGCAAAGGCTTCATACCATAAGTACAAGAGTGACCTACTGTGGAATAACATTGTAAGACCAAGTTCCCTGATTATTGATGTCGTCTCTCTACTGTGCCAGATTGTTCAGGGGTATGAGGGCAGGATAATTGATGCAAGACTCCTGTGTTTAGGAGATGTGTAGTAAGAGGTTTGTTGACAAATTCAGTGCCACCATCAGTGTGAAAAAATTTGATTGTGCTGTTAAATTGATTAGCTATATATTTTTCAAATGTTAAGTAAACATTGTAAATGTCTGATTTGTTGCAGAGAGGATACATCCAGGTGTATTTAGTGAAATCATTAACAAATGAAGCATAATATTTGAATTTATGAATGTAGGTGACAGGGGCAGGTCCTCAGAGATCACAATAAACAATTTCAAAACGCATAGTACTAACATGTTCAGAATGGAAAAAAGGTAACCTACTCATTTTTCCTACTTGACAACTTTCACACACAGTGTCAAGTTTTATTCTTCCTAAAACATTAATAAGGCCATTATTCTTTAAATCTTGCACAGAACCTATCTGAGAGTGCCCCAGTCTTTGATGCCAAATGTCAGCAGGCCTAGCTGACTTAGTGCCTGAGGTGGTAGCTGTGAGTGCACTAGTTTCAGAATTGAACACATAGAGATCACCCTTGAGTGTCCCTATCTTTAGCACCTGCCTTGTATCATTTGCCTTCACAGAACAGTCATGATTAGTGAAATCACATGTAACTTTGTTTTGCTTGGTTAATTGACTGACAGACAGTAATTTTTTTTTTGAGTTTGGGTACATATAAAACATCATGTAATGCTAGTGAGTGTGTGGATGAGGGGTGCAGATCACCTATGCCCTTGATAGGTAGGGGAGATCCATCTCCTATCAGGACTGAGTCTGATCCATTGTATGGTGATAAGTTAGATAACATACCTGAGTCTCATGTCATGTGATTTGAGGCTCCTGTATCCATTATCCATTCAGGTTCCACCATAGAGTTGTCCAACGTGAGAGCAGCTAGTGCTTTGGCAACTTGAGTATCTTCTACCTGTTTTTTGAGAAGCCACCAGTAGATCTTGCAAACATGGCCTTTGATACCACATTATTGACAGGTTTCTTCTCTGTACAAGTCTCTCTCTACAGGTGTCATTATCTGAAATTTGACCAGATGACTAGATTGACCTGTGGATGCTTGTGTTTGGTGAGCAGGAAAACCCCTTCCATTGGATGCAAACCTTGGTGCAGATCTGTTGTTGCTGTAATTATCCCTTGGTCTGTCTTGTTTTTTTACCATAACAGGCCATGTGTGATCCGGGGATTGTGTTTTGAGTATCTGCTTGGATGGAGAACCAAGACCTCCTCTGGTCCAGACTCTGCAATTGGGAGACCAACTCAAAGTATGTTGGTCTTGGTGGCTTCAACATTGTGGTGGTGAAGGTTATATTGAGGCCCAAGGCTGGTGAGCAAAAAATATACTTTTTCTGAGTCCTGTACCGGCTTGCCTATGGTAGCAAGACTGTCACAAAGTTCTTTAAATTTTCTGATATGGTCATTCACACTTTGATTGTCTTCCTTGCGCAGATATGTAATTTGTTGCTTGAGATTGTATTCTCTCTCTTGAAAATCTTGAGCATATGAATTTTTCAATGCTTCCCAGACTAAATATGCTGAGTCCAGGCCAATTACCAGTCCCAACGATTCCTCAGATAGGGAACCGATGAGCCAGCCACGAAGCAATCTGTCAGACTTCTTCCATGCTGTGAATTCTGGAGTTTCAATGGATGCAGTTGCATCAGTAGTGTTGGATGCAGTTTTTGCTGGTGCAGATTTTGGATTGATTAGGTGATCTACCAAATCCTGGCTTTCTACTAGGGAGAGGGCTTGTTCTCTCCATAATGGGTAATTTTTGGAATTTAATCGTAGTGTAATGAAGCTTCCTACATTTAATGATAGTGTAGACATGGCTGAACTCACAGCAGTCTCTGATACCATGTGAAAAAAGAGAATTGAATGATAAATGATCGAAGAAACCTTTTTTATTATTCAGAACTTACTTTTACAAAGCTAATGTTGCCCTTTATTTATAGCAGAATATAAAGAGTCCTAGTCCTAGATAAAGTGTATTTTATCTTTATTCTAGTTATTTAAGCAAAAGATAAAATAGATAACCAAAACAATTCTAGAGATGAAGTTATTTAAAAGAGCCCTAATCCCTAAAAAGTATTCTGCCAGCTTCGACCTTCATCCTTAGACTATCTCCAGTGGTGTTACTCCAAACATCACTCCAAATACATCATTTTTCACTCCAGTTATATCTTTTCAACACTTTAAAAAAACATTCACTCCAATAAGCACACTTAAAACAACACTTCAAAATCCATTTTGTTTTATTATCAACCTAACACCAATTCATTTTCCATCTTGGCACTTTCTATTTTCTCACGGTAATTCAAATAAAAATAATTATATTTTGTACAGTATTACAAAAAATATTTTATATTTGAAACATAAAAATATCATATGTGATATAATAAAATATTTCAGCAAAAAAAAAGGCAGATGCAATTTGTTTAGTTGCAATTATTTTTCAGAAGGAGAAGCCGGCAAAACAGTGAAAAAGCACAGAAAAAGAGAGAAAGGTTTACTCTACCATCAACTCTATATTTGAAGGGGATACTAGAGGAATTTAAAGATAAAGAGAGGGTAAAGGGCATCATTGCAGACACAAAGTGGTAAAAGTTATACTCTTAATTACTTTAAAGTAGGGAAAGAGGGAGCCATTGGAGAGAGTCTTATCACTCCAGTCAAATAATTCACACTCTCCCTTATCTCTCCAAATTAATTTCAAGTTTATTGACTTTTGCCGTTCTTGTTTCATTGTCTGAATTCCCTGCTTTGTTGTCTGAATGTTGACTGTCAGAGGAGGTGGTGCTAATATGATTTGCATTGTGTCAGAGTAATCGTAACAATATCAGTAATACCGTTGATGTTTATACATGATTATTGTCTACCTAATACATTACCCTCCATTTTTTTTCAACACTTTTCATCTTCATAAAATAAGTATATATGTAGCTAGGGGTCTAAATGAAAATTACTATTTTTTCTTCCGAGTTTTCGCAGCTGATCAGAAGGGTATTTTAGGAAATAACTAGATGCTCAAACTTTCTGCATGTAAAGCTTTCTATTCAAGGAGGGCAATGACTCATTCTACAGAAAAAGCATTGGCTTCAATTAGACATATGCTTCAGTGGACCTGCCATCGCTGTAATGGCTGTTGTGCAGAGACTTGTACTACGTTTTGCTGTGGACATTAATGAATAATCCTTTTGCCATATATATGGCTGACGAAGAGGAATTTGCAAATGGAAGTGGAACGAGAAGACGAGAAATTTTATGTTACAATCGTTATAGTGAATATTATATAATACGGATGTATCTTCCTCTTATTATATATTTGGTATAACGGTTATGCTTTAATATAATTTCTGATACGTATGATGGTGATATATATATATATATATATATATATATATATATATATATATATATATATATATATATATATATATATATATAGTTATAATAATTGAAACAAAAAATGAGGCATAGTTTCAGGCATTGTTATGGTTTTATTTTCATGATGAGTTGTCCCATTCGCTAAGTATGGGAATGGTAATACTCAGGCCTACAAATTTCTTTGAAAGACAATGAAGAACACTCTTTTGCTACACTAGATTTTACTACACATAAAAAAGTGATGTTATATACTTATTTTAGTCACAGTAGCATAGCAAATTAGTCTAACTAAGTATATATTAGATTTTTTTTTTTTTTTTTTTTTTTTTTTTTTTTTTTTTGGTATATTGCAAAAGATAGTGTAGTGAAAGGGTTTTTTTTTTTTTTTTTTCTTTGTAGTAAATCCAAAACTACTACGGATTAAAAAAATTAGTAACGGGTCATTTTTCATGTTGAAAAAGAACAGATGTCAAGAAATCATTGTGCTAAGTGTAAACTAGCTCTAATGATTCGAATGAATTTTTGGGTTAATTTTTAACATATTTAACCCCAAAAATGCAAAATTAACTCAAAAAATTGTCATAGTAATTAAATGTTGTCAAACCTTGAAGAAATCACCAGAACCAATGATACTTTGCAACTCACCAATTGAATCTGAAGTAAGAAATAAAAGCACTAGCTAGCCAAGATAATGTTTTGATTAGAATTCTTAATTATGCTATGGATTTAATTTAGGGTGTTAACTTCAAGTATGAACACTGACTACTCATCGTGAAATAACGTTATATATATGATTAATTCATTGGTCTACCCCCATAAATCAAAATGATCAAACATGCGTTAATTAAACTCTTTGGGACGTCTACGCATCGACATATATAGAAATCTCACTTTAGAAACTGAATCTATTGTCTAGTCGGTTATACCGGGCTATCTTGACACCCCTTTTCTTACAAGACTCTACAAATTCCATATAAAAGAATGCGTATGAAATCATGCATTAATCGGTCCAATTACAACAAACATTATGTATAAGTTTCATCGAAATTCAATTATACCACGAAATTAGAAAATGGAGGAAAATGGTGGAGGAAAGTTGAGAGTGAAATGGATGAAGTGAGTGGAATGTACATGGGGATGAAAAGGGGTGAAAAGATGTTATAATTGATAAAGATCGTCGAGGCCCGCGCGTGGCACACAAGTTTGCAAGTATTTTTTTGATTTAATTAGGAGTCTAAGGAGCACCTGATGAGTCTAATCACAGGTTGATCAGGAATCGAGGGAGGATCTACGTGTTCAATGTATTAAGAATGCTATTATCGG
Organism: Gentiana macrophylla; assembly: GCA_026214975.1. Taxonomy (NCBI): domain Eukaryota; kingdom Viridiplantae; phylum Streptophyta; class Magnoliopsida; order Gentianales; family Gentianaceae; genus Gentiana; species Gentiana macrophylla. Next base: position 113,690,065 of record CM047810.1, on the reverse strand, counting down.
TCAACAAAATTAACATCATAAACTCGTTATTTCCCATGCTTTAGCGCAATATCTTTCACACGCTAGAGCGCAGAAAACAACATGCTCATGAAGAAAGACCCTTTAACTCATTTTCAGTAATTCAGTGATATTTTTTTGCAATGATCTTATTTATACAATGATCTACAACGTTAACCCTCATCATTATGACAAATCCAATTATTCCTCAAACGTAGGTCAAAAGTCCCTTGAAGTCTAAAAGCATATAAGGATTTTTGAGGCGTTTGAACTCATTAGTTTCAGACATATATAATATCTAACAATCAATAAAGTATTTTCATAATCAATTCATCACGACCCTTTTGGCCTTTTTTTTCTTTTTCTTTTTTTTTTTGTCAATACTTAAATCCTTTATATTAAAGAGTATAATATTCTGAATTTTTCTTAAAACGACTCTTTTACCCTTTTCGAAAATTCAGAATATTAAAATTTAAAAAAATAAAAAATGTAGGGGGATATATAAAGTAAGATTTTTCATATCATTTGGTTTAAACTTACTATTTTTTCCTGCTGGTTTTTGCAGCCGATGAGAAGGCTACTTTGGGAAATAACAAGATGCTCAAAACTTTCCCCTCACGGAAGGCAATTAGCCATTTGTTTGCCAATTCGTGCAAATGTTGTACCGACTGCTGTTGTAATTCAATCTTGTGCGGTATGGTTTGTTGTATTTAATTAATTCGTGGCACCAGGATCCGAGTATCCCCTGCTGTAGCTGCTGTGTATACTGGGTTCAAGTTTTTTCCTTTTATTTTTTTTTTTTAATTTTATGTCTAACTTTCCTGTTTTACCCCCACCCCCTTATGACAGCAGGATGTTGTGAACCCGAACACAACATATATATGGATGTATGTGATGTATTAACACATTATATGTCTAATTTTTTAATTTTCCGATACAGTTGTTATACTTTAATATGAATTTGAATAAGACCATGAAGTATGTGGTTATATTAAGAGGCAAAATACAGCCTAAAATGAGGCATTGTGTCGAATATGGATATGGTTTGGTTCTCATGATATATAACTTGTCCCATTCGCTTACAAATGGGAATTGGCAAAGTGATAAACGAGAGAGCAATTTATTCTCCAATACCATTTTTGTTGGAAAAATTAAAACTCAGAATATTTAACAGACAATTGGTTGACTCCAAAACAGGCGTATTTGGAAGCATCCGAAAATCTTTCTCAAGATACAATGGAGAAGTTTGATTAGACGGTGTCTCGTCTGATCAAACCATAGGACACTCGAAAAAAGTTTTGATGATCCTTTCGAATAGAATTTCCATTATGCATTGAGACGTATTTATAGGACAAAGGTATCTCATCCGAAATGATGTACTCCTACGCGAAGGAGTAACTCCATTTGGCCAAAAAACTATAGCACTTTGGCTATGTGAGGTGCATCACTTCGCAGGTGCATGTATTCGAAATGAACATATGCATCAATTCAAAAATTCACAAGTCGAACCCTGTTTTGTTACGGCAACTTGAATGCATACGATAACAAAATATGTAATTTATTAAAAAAAAATATATATATCTAACACACTTTGTATTAAAAACTGGCCGGTGAGGGGTCGATTCTCATATTGAGGAGGGTAATCCTATTGTCATGATCATTTAAACTGATACAATACACTTTTACATCATTGGACAAGATATACGTAAAAACATCATAATCAACAGTGTAAAAATTGTTGAGTATTTTGTGGTTACATTATTTTGTGTTGATTAATTTTCAAAAGTAACACCCTCTTTCATTAAAGATTTGATATTGTGTTTTTTATTAAAGCTTTTATCTAATGTTTATATGTACTTTATGTGATATTGTGACTTGAACTGTATTTAATACCAATATCTGATGTTTGTGACTTTTATCTCAGTTGATTATATCATTATATATCTGTCACTAATGGTCATGAAACTACAAAGTTTACATCATATGGCACTATGTTTGTGTTTTAATATTTATGCAGGTATTTGAATTATTGAATTAATTATTTAAATTAAATTAATTACCAGACTGCATGGTTAAAATTTATTTAATAATTAATTTTATAATTTATTGTTATTATTTCTGCTGGACCAAGTATTTGATCATAAAGCCTGATGTTTTTACTGCATAAGTCCAGCCGAATTAGCCTATTTCCATAAAAATCCGGCCCTTCTCATTGGGAAACTTGAGAAACTATGCCCGAAAAATTAAAATTTGACAAAATATGTCTCGATGTATGCGTGCCTCATGCGTCACGTGTGCATCGCGCAGTGGTCATGCATGCTTCGTGCGTCGCGCGTGCGTCGGACACCGGCATTGTTTTCAAATATTTACTTTTGAATCATATTTTTTCAATTTTAACTTTTCAGACATATTTTTTCAAGTTTCCCTTCTCATTTTATCCATAAACCTGACCTCAGACTCCATTTTCCGCCGCTGTTGATAGAAATTCTCTAACCCTGTTTTCTCTCTTCATCTCCATGGCGATTTCGAAGCTAACTCTTTCAATCCCCAGTAAAATCGGCTCTTGTTGTTCATTTCCCATCTTTTGCGGTGCCAATCGAGTGATGAGTTTCTTGATTTCAGAAAGATCAGCTACACGTTTTCAAATAAGAGACGTGAAGGCTCTTTCACGTCAAAATCGGTGATTTTGTTCTTCTCTCTCTTATTTGTTATTTTTCTGAATTAATTTGTGCAATTAACATCCCTTGATTTTTCAGGATAATCTGATAAGAACGGCACAATTGCCTAGTCAGCCATAGACGTTGAAATTCAAACGGGAATTAGGGATTGATGACCTTAATTTTCGGTGACCATTCAGGGATTGATGATCAATCGATCGATGTCTCTTGTTTCTTTTAGCTAGAAAATAGTTGGGACTTGGGAGCAAACAAATTCTTAAGCAAAAGAAAATTAGAAGTAAGGTGACGGATGAACTGGAAACTTATTAAAATATATGGAAGAATAAGAAAATAGTAATTATTAATTTTAGAAGCTTACTTAGAACTGAGAGGCTTGGGTTGGGTTATCGACACAGGTTGGGTTTTTACATAGTATAAGTCGGGTTGGTTCATGAAAAAACTAACCCAAACCAAACCAAATGACTATAAAACCCAATGGCTTGGTCCGGGTTGGTTTCGGGTTGGTTTCAGCTGGGTTTTGGGTTTTCATCCATAAAACATGTATCTATAACAATACTTTTATGCTATAAAATTCACACGCATGTATATATCCAAATTCGAGTTTCATGTCATATGTTCATAACCATAATCGTTACAGAAAGCACTTTTTTAAGAAAGAAAACATTAAAATTTTATAATTAAGAGTTCAACAACATATAACAAACCAACAACATATAAAGATAATAATTAAAAACCAATAGTCATACATAAAAATACATACGCGGATTCTTTTTTCCGAAGAAAGGTCAAAAAATTGTAGACCGAAACTGAAAATGAAGTGGTATCAGCAATATGATAACAACATTTTACTTTGGACGGAATGCATGCCTACCTACATACATACATACATACATACATACATACATACATACATATATATATATACTAGTAGGAAACCCGTGCGATGCACGGGAGAACGTAAATTTGGAAAACAAAAAGCCTACATATGTGAAAAATGTTATATTGTAGTTATAACATGTCAAACCAACCAAGTCTTTGAAACATGATCCTCTATTATATGCAAAAATAAAACCATCTATATTATGATGTTTAAGGTCATTATATTTAGTGTAAGAGTAACGAATAATATACAAAAGAAAGAAAGAAATATGAAGACAATTGACATGAGTCCATACATAAAAGTAAGTAGGAAAGTGAATGAGACAATTATGTAAATGTGTTAATTTTCTCGCTCTTGGTGATGAAATTTCGGAAGAACTATAGCCATACTATGTCTCTATACCCATATATGATATATGGAATGGACAATTATTGAACGATCTGCAAGGAAAGAAAAAACATAATGTTCGAGAATAAGCATTGAAGAAAAATACCAAATGAGACGTTAACAAAATGTTGTTTATTGATAAAACAACGGATCCGGAGTTGAAAAAAACATAAATCATGTCCTGAAAACTTCAATCAACAACCTTATCGTTAAATAATAAATGCCACTTCAATCACAATAATGTTTGGAAAAAAAAAACATAACGAATATCATTGTTATGAGATTATTAACAATAGTACATTTATCGGAAAAATGATATTTGTTATACACTCCGCTAATCCACGATGTGAGTATGTGATACTCTCAACATTCCTAATCCGAACATTCCTTTGGGAGAATCAAATGTCAAAGAAAAACAACACCACCCGATTCATCTCTTGATAATCAAAAGGTTCAACCGTAAAGAAAAAAAAATCAAAAATAAAGTTTTAAATATCACATACTTATCACATTAGAGGGTACACTCTCACAAATGATGAGGTTGAATTAGAAGGCATAAAACTAACCGTCTTGAGTCATTAGAGGGTACACTCTCACAAATGAGACCGAAAAGAAAATAGCTCAGATTTAGCTCGAGGATTCGACGATTAAGTAAGCCTCTCACCTTCTACAAAGAGCTTAAAAATGCATCTCGTGATATCACTTGAATCGCACTAACTGTCATCATCGACAATTGCCTCAAAGCATTGAAACGATTGAACTATTCATCAAATACATTATAAGTATACATCACGCGATTCATAACTTCATTAGTCTATTAGTCTTAATCCAAAACAAAATCCTCATCAATACATTATCACTAGTGATTAGCTAGCGCTTTCATAATACTTCTTCCATACTTACTACACACGACCATATTAATCACACGCAAAACAAACTAAACGCATCAAGCAAGCATGAATCTATGTAAAATCACATTACTCCATCCATCCCACCGCCAATAACCGCAACATCATTTAAAGAACATATATATATACACTACTGTAAAACAGAGAAAGGTTTTTTACCTCAATGCTTTGATAAAACTATCAAAGAACACGATTGAGGAGAGGATGGCCTAGATCGAAGAGAGCGTTCTTATCAAAGTTTTTGAACTCATCCAGCAGTGATCGTGCCTCCGATTCCAAGTGGCTCATCTTCTTCACTTTTTCTTCTTCCGAAAATGAAAAGCTGAAAAATGACGGATACTCAATGTTCTGTGCGTAGTAATCATAAATTGTGAGGTGTACAAAGTAACAACAAATGAATGTACACAAAACATAAAGATATTATCCAATAAAGGGTTTTTTTAATGTATTGGAAAAGAATGAACAAACAGAAAGTGCAAAAGTAAAGAAATTTTGACAATAGTTTAATTACAACAAAAGTAAATAAATATAATAAATAAATTCCACCAAAGGTATGTGTAAAGGGACTGATTGATCGCTTTGCTCTTAAGAGAGACATTCAAGAAGCTTATCAACAAATAGAAATGCCGAGAACAGTAAAAGGCCAAGATTGAGTCGGTCGCAATGTATCAAAACTTAGTCGCTAAAACGGAATCGCTTTGTCCAAAAGCGCATACAAATGGAGCAAGCGAATTATTATCTAGAAAAAGAAATAAAAGCTCTGAGAAATGGTGGAGGAGACGATCCGTATCCATGCCGGACATTGAAGCTTTGAAAGCGAAGCTAGAGAAGAAGCTCAAAAGGAAAGTGAAGCGAATTAAACGACTTGCTCGTATGTCTTGGTCAAGATCAAAGAAAAATGAAACCACATGTCAAGAATTAAACGACTTGCTCGTGTGGGGATTAGGTTCAGAAACCGTTGGAAAGCACCACCAATAACCATCGGTAGGAATCGAAATGACGGTATTTAGCCCAAAAATCTTTTATCTTTGGGCAGAGTTCTATGTCCTGGAGTAGTCTCGAGATACGGTCATATGAATGAAGACAATGTTCGATATTACTATGGCTCAGCCGAATTGCAAACATATCAGTATGAGATAGTACCACACAATTCCTCAAAATCAAATAGTCAATGCAAAATTGAGAAGGACAGATCAAACATATCACATATTCAAGGTTATGAAATTAAAAGAGGAGACCTATTAAGTCTCTCAAGCACTCGCTGGCCTTCTTTCACCCATCCAACCCGTAATCATTGCCTCGCATAAAATAATTAGCAAAACTCATTATCTTGCCGCAAATAGTAATAATTATTAGAGAGACTAAAAGAAAACACCCAAAATTTATTCCTAATGAAACAAAGATAGAATGAGAAAATATATCATCATATACGTTTCAACACCGTCTCATGTTTAAGGAATTTTTAATACAAAATCTACTATAAAATAGAGAAGCCCACATGTTCTAAAGAAAGTTTTAAAGAAAGGTTAAAACCGCACCATATGCAAGTTAAAATGTTTAACCGTGAGCAGAGGGAAGCATTAACCTCGACTTTGAATTATCGATTCTTCCTCTTCAAAGATCGCTCCTTCACTGTGTTTGTAGATCGAATTAGCAAATGAAAAGAAAAGTTTTTTTCAATTTTCGTTACATCAAATCGAAATTGAGAGAAAACGGCGATGAATAATTGAATTAAAGTACTGCTTTCTCATACTCGGGTTTTCTTTCTCGCCTTAGCAACATATGATGCTTTCTCCTAAAGAAAATAATCCAGAATCAAACAATCAAAGAAATGAAATGAAAAATTCCAGAGAATTTGTGCAGAAATTGATTAATCAAAAGGAGTTCAAAAACACAAATCGACAAATTAAAACCTATAAAACACAAATGAGATGTAATCATAAATCAACGAAACCACATAGATATCGGTTTACCCACTTTGTATCGCCTTTCCTTGGATTTTGCTCCTTCATAGCTACAAATCGCAAAAACAAAACAAAAAACCGATGAGAAATAGAAGGGGATAAGAAGGGAGTGAAGAAGGATAGGAATAGAAAAGAAAACGTGAAATGATATACTACATAATAAATTATGAAGGATCCAAAAGAAAACATAATTAACCGGAAATGGCATGAAGGAGATAGGATATATCATATTGCTTGATTTGTCGCCTCTTAATTGACTTTGTTGTTCTGTTCACCCCTTGTACCAATTCTATATATATATACTACTATCCGTCAGATTACCGTGTGCATATGCACGGTGCATGCCCATTCCAGATCGGTGGATGTAATTAGGGTCTTTTTTTGTGTGGTATATGTTGCGATTGTACGAAATGAGTAAAGACTATAAGGAATCATAAAAGCTTTGAAACATTAACTATACATTATCATAAGGTGTTTTTCAGCACATAAATAGAGTCAGGGACATGACATGGCATGTGTTGTGTTATACCGAATGTGATAAATATATTCCGTATAATATACTTAATACGTTGTATTATAACGTAGCATGAAGTATATTACGTTGTACTACACCGGAAGCAATATTAAACGGACACGACGAATGTGGAACACCGAATTTAAAAAACAGTATAACACGAACCGTCATTGTATAACAAAATAATTAAATGGCCAGACGGAAAAAAAAAATTAACTAAAATCTACCACACGCCGTAATAAAATTGATGTAAATTTCTTACTATTGTCCCAACTAATAACAACAACCATTATTGTATCTTAAACATCTAAATAGACAAACCGCTTTTAATAACAATGTAACGAACTAAAGTAAGATAACATAAAATATCATTAAATTGTTTAAAAATATATTAAACTATAATAACGTGTATACGTAAGTACGCAACGAGCCATACTACTAAAAAACCGAAATAATACTAAAATTTATGTAAATTTGTGAGTATTGTCCGAATTAATACAACGAAAATAAATCCATAGAAATATGTCGCCCATCGGTGAGACGGCACTAATGAATCGGAGAATCCAGGAAGGAAAAGAGGAATGAATACACTATATAGAAAAATTTCTCGCGTATAGCCGTAGACATCAACGGAAAAGTGATAGGAAACATCTACTAATAACAATAAACTCATTTTAACGTGTATACTAAAGTCCGACACTCCTAAAAAAACCGATATCATAATAAAATTGATGTGAATTTATTACTATTGGCCGAACTAATAACAATAACCACTATCGTATCTTAAACATCTAAATAGACAAATCGCTTTTAATAACAATCTAACAAACTAAACTAAGATAACATAAAATATCACTAATCGCTTAAAATATATATTAACTATAATAACGTGTATACGTAACGACTCACACTCTAGAAAACCGTAATAATAATAATTAGAATCAAGGGAAAGAAGCATAAATATATCATTGTATAATGCAAGAACGGAAAAAAATAACACGCCACGAAGTCGATATTTATAATAATAAAAGTCTACAATGAAATAAAATCGAAATACGAAAACGATACAATGTAATACAATAAGATAAGAAATCGGAAAAAAAACTCGAAAGCGTCGTAAGAAAAAGATTGGAGGAGGTGAATAAAAAGAAAAGACATATATATATATATATATATATATATATATATATATATATATATAGATACATATATATGCATGTATAGGTGAAAAGGGAAAAGTTAGAGAAAAAAAACAAAATCCTAAATGTGGAAAAGTGTACCAGGAAAGAGAGGAAAAACGTCGCTAGAAGTCTTAAAAGAGAGGGAAAAGCGTCGCTATAAGTCTAGGGAAAAAATATAGATACATATATATGTATGTATAGGTGAAAAGGGAAAAGTTAGAGGAAAAAATTAAAAAAAAAAATCGTAATGGGAAAGTGTACCCGGAAAGAGAGGAAAAAGCGTCGCTAGAAGTCGTAAAAGAGAGGCAAAAGCGTCGCTATAAGTCTTAAGATAGAGAAAAAAAAAAAAGCAGAAAACGTCGGGCCAATCAGGGCCCGACACGTGGCAGCACCAGAAGCAGCACAAAAAGCGCCCCTTGTTCCTTTATTAGATATAAAGATATATATATATATATATATATATATATATATATATATATATATATATATATATATATATAATATATATATAGGAGTGATTTTAACCCAATTACCCAATTGACCCGCTCTAGACCCGACCCAAACCTGTATAATATGAAAAAAAAAACCTACCATATTTATAGGCAATAAATTCGACCACAATTAAAATAACAAAAATAATTACAAAAAAAACCTACCATAATTACCTATCAAAATTTGATTGAGGTTTTTTTAAAAGGGAAAAAAATCATCTTCATTCCTAGACATTTCTTTTGTGAGTGGAGGTTCCAAAGCACTTGCAGTATGATTTTTTTTCTGTAATTTTCTAAATTTCCACTTTTACATTTAACATGTTTATTCTAAGATTATCCTAGGAGGTGTGAATACACAAGGTATGCGAAATATATTTGCAATTTGATTTCCTTCGAACTTTGATTTTGGATTTTTGAATTCATGGTTTTCGTTTCTCTCTTAGGCATTTGTTTTTCATGTTTTTCTTTTGTCGATTTTAAGCAACTTTTCGCATTTTGGTCAGTTGGTGGCAGATGAACGTGAGAAGCTCGAGAAAAGTACACTCCGTGTTGAATAAAATCTAGGAAACATTTGGTTGACGGTATGATTCATGTTTAAATTCAATTTATTTTCTACGTTGAATTGAATGTTTTAAATGTCTTTCAATTGATGTGATTTTCATTTAAAATTCAAATCAAATGCAACTACAAATCACAAATTTAAGTGTCGATCTTAGATTTTACAACTTTTTCCATTTCTTCATTTTGAAAAGAAAAAACGCTCTACCCGACTTTATGGTGTAAATACGATTGGTTTGTATTCGATTTTTTTGTTTTCTTTTAGCTATGTTTTTATGGGATTGAATTATGTTTTGTTTTGAATATTTTCTTCAAAGAGATATTTCTTGACCAAATTGACAAACCCGTCACCCATAAAAAGGAATTGTCTGGTGAGATCTCACTTTCTTTTATTTTATCGACTTATTAAGTTCTTTCAATTTTTGTTTATTATTTTTTGTTTTGAACTACTTTATTTCTTTCATATTTGTTGTGTTTTGAATGTTTTTGACATTATATTGATAACCAATTTGACAAATCTGTAGGCCATTCAATAGATGATGCTTTAAATTTAGAAGTAATGTCTCATGAAATATTCAAAAAAAATATTAATTTAATTTTACCAATTAATGTAAAATATTCTAACATTAAAGTAAATTTTGAAACATATCTATACTCAAACATGTCAATTAATACGAAATATTCAGACGTTAAATTCACCCCCTACAAATTAGACAACTCAATTAATGCTAAATATTATTACATTCAATTTCATTTTTAAAAATAATTATATTCGAAATTTTCTAATTAATACAAATATTTTTACATTTATGTCATCTCTAGAAAATTAGCCCCCTCATTTAATTACTTTTAATTATTTTTTTAACATTCATCTATTTTTATTTATAATTTTTTTTAATTAATTTTGACCCATTTTCTTTTTGCGTGTTTATGTCATTTAATGAAAAATATTATCACATTAAATACATCCCTATAAATTAGTCACCATAATTATGCCAAATATTCTTTCATATTGAATGTTCAAAAATAACTAATTAGCCACCGTAATTAATACCAAATATTCTTACATATTAAATTCATCTTATTTCCCTATCTCATTTCAAAAATAACTAAATTCAAAAAACATACCAAAATTATAGGGAATATATTCGGCTCACGTTTTTCTAATTTTCAAAAAAAAAAACCTACCATAATTATAAAATTCGCCAACCGTACATAGAAAAACCATTTATAATTTGATTCTCCTAATAAAAATAGAGAATAATTTCGGCCCTAATTAGAAAAATCATTTAAAATTTGATTCTACTAATAAAAATAGGGAATAAATTCGGCTCAAATTCTTCTAATTTAAAAAAAAAAAATACAATGATTACAAAATTCGCCTACCCTAATTAGAAAAATATTTAAAATTTTAAATACCTAATAAAATACGGAATAAATTTGGGCCTAATTAGAAAAAATCATTTAAAATTTGATTCTCCTAGGAATAAATTCGGCTCACATTAATGCTAAATATTTTTACATTAAATTTTGTTTTTAGAAATAATTATATTCAAATTCTCTAATTAATACAAATATTCTTACATTTATGTCAGCTCCTGCAAATGAGCTAATTTTAATATTTAAAAAATTATAAATTTAATTTTACCAATTAATGAAAAATATTCTAATATTAAACTACATTTTGAAAAATATATAAACACAAGTATTCCATTTAATGCGACGCGTGCAGACATTAAGTACATCCTTAAAAATTAATAATAAATATTTTCACATTAAATACATTTCTATAAATTATTCTTCCCAATCAATATATTATATATAGATTTATGTCATTTAATGCGACATATCACCTTAAATTATAATGTTTCAAAAATGATAAATTCGATTTTACCAATCAATGCATAATATTCTTCGACTAAATAATACAACGTAATCGAAGATGCTAAGGGTGTTTTATTATACTTATTGAGGTACTTTTTGATGTATCATTTTTATATTCAAACCTCCTGCTGAGATAAGATGATTCAAGAGTGCAGCTGATTTGCCATTTTTATTTATTTTTTAGTATTAATTTTATTCATTTTTTGTTTTGTGGTTATATATAATTTAATGAGAAATATTTTATACAGCTCTATAAAATAGCATTCCAAATTAATGTCAAATATTCTTAAATTTATGGCATTTAAAGCAAAATATTTTTGCATTAAATTATAATATTTAAAAATGATAAATTTGATTTTATCAATTAATGCAAAATATTCTGACATCAAATTTTATTTTGAAAAATATCTAATCTCAAATATGTAATTTAATGAACCACCTCAATTAATGACGAATATTCTTAACATTAAATTATGGTTTTAAAAATAATTATATTTAAAATTACCAATTAATACAAAATATTCTTACATTAATGTCATACCTACAAATTATATGCCCTATTATAGTACGTTTTGAAAAATAACTAATATCAACAATGTTAATTAATACGAGATATTCTTAGATTAGGTCATCCTCTACAAATTATTTTTTAGGAACCTTACAAATTAGCTACCTCATTTAATTTCAAATTTTTTCACATTAAATTATATTTAAAAAAACTATATTCAAGGTTGCCAATTAATTCAAAATATTCTTACATTAAAGTCATTCCCTGCAAATTAGCCACTCCGTTTAATGTCAAATATTCATACAATCAATTATATTTTCAAGAATAACTTAATTCAAATGTTTATGTGTAAAGGTGAATGTTTTTAGATTAAATAATTATGTCATTCGATGTGAATTATTCTTACATTAAATTATATATTTTTTTAAAACAATTTAAATATGCCAAAAGGAAATAATCCTCTAAAACTATTTAAAATTATTTATAATTATATAGAACATAAATAAATTCAAATATGTTAAAAAAAATCATTATGTACAAGTAAGAGTCCTCCATTGATACAAAATATTCAGAAATTAAATTATATTTTGAAAAATAACTAAATTCAAATATACCAATTAATACGATATATTTTTAGATTAGATTATCCCTAAGGAATTAGTCACCTCATTTAATGCTTAGGTAGGTAAGGTATGTAGGAAACGTATCTGAATAAGGTGGGGTGGTGTGTAAGGCATGGTATGATGGGAGGTGGGTAGGGTATGGTATGGTGGTAGGTAAGGTATGGTAGGGTGGGGTGGTGGGTAAGGTAGGGTGGGATGGTGGTGGGTAAGGTAGGGTAGGGTAAGGTAAGGGGTGGTAGTGGGTAAAGTATGGTAGGGTAGGTAGGGTGAAGTGGTGGGTAAGGTAGCGTTGGTAGGGTAAGGTAGGGTAGAGTAGGGCAAGGTAGGTTGGGGTAGTGGGTAAGGTAAGGTAGGGTAGTGTGGGGGGCAAGATATGGTAGAGTCAAATGGTGGGTAGGGTAGGGTAAGGGTCGGAAGGGTTTGGTAGGGTATGATGAAGTGGTGTGTAAGGTAGGGTGGGTAGGGTAGAGTAGAGTAGGATAGGGTTGGATAGGGTATGGTAGGATAGGGTTGGGTGGTGGGTAGGGTAAGGTAGGGTTGGGTGGTGGGTATGGTACGATAGGGTTATAGGTAGGGTCGGGTAGATAAGGGTGGGGTGGTGGGTAAGGTAGGTTGGTATGATGGGTAAGGTAGGGTAGGGAAGGGGTGGGTGATAGTGGAGTAGAGTAGGTAATGAGTTAGGTAGGTAGGATGTCGAGGTTAATATATGGTGATGTAGGGTAGGGTAGGATAGGGTGGTGGGTAGGGTATGGTAGCGCTGGGTGGGGCGGGAAGAGAGGTAGGGTGCAATGGGGTATGGCATAGGGCTACCCACCCCTTCGCCTTTATCCTACCTCATAGGTGCCCGTGCAATGCACGGGTTATTGACTAGTATATAATATATAGAGGAGGGGATTTAATCCAATTACCCGTTTTGACCCGCTCCAAACCCGTTAATAACCCGAGCGCAACACCTGTGTTGAGTCTATTTTTATTTCGTTTCTTTAATTTTATTTTCTTATTCCCGTTTTTCTTATGAAACTCAATTTGTGTCAACCCTAGCTCCGCCTCCCATAAGAGAAACTCAATTTGTGTCAACCCTAGCTCTGCGCCTCCCACTATTCTCACACACACCGCTCAAACATAGTCGAGTCAAACGTGCTTGAATCGTATCGTTGGTTTCTTTCGATTCTGCATGATCTCTCAGACGTAAAGGTCTTTTTTTTTCTTGAAATATCGAGGAAAGGCTGTCTTTATTTTTTATTTCTAACATATCGAGGAGATGTGTGTCATGATGATTTTCTGCATGTCTATATTTCATGCCTTTTTGTTTTTGTTTCTGTGTTTAGATTTCATCTTCTAAATGCACCATGTTGAACCGGTCAAGCATACCCTGAGTTTTCAATCATCGTCGGGTTTGAATAAACCATAGCAAGGTTTCAGTTAATTGGAAGGCTTCCATTCAGCGCGGACTATTTTCTGAAACAATTTGCTTGGCGTAACTATATTTTGTTGGTTAATCCTTATTCAATCCCGGAATCCATTGATATGCAGACTTTCTGTTATTCAATATCGTATTTTTAAAGCAAATCCTTAACATTATATATGGCTTTCTTTATAGATGTCTTCATTAATTGGAAAATGGGTATAAATGTATCACGTATAGAAGCCAATTAGGATCTGAGCAGAAGAATAACCATGGCCGTATCCGGTGTTTTTTTTGAATTATAGTTGCAGCAAGGTGATAACAATGGATTAAAGGTAAATTATCTTCCCTAAAAAAGGTAAATTATCTTATCTTCCTTTGGTTGATGGTTGATGACGACGATTATGAATAGGTAATGCTCCTGCCTTTGAAATCTATGACCATTATTTCTAAGTTGCCATGTTTTCTTTTTCTTTTTCTTTTTTCCTGTTTTTTGTAGGTCGGGGAGGGATGTTTTCACAAGAATTGTATATTCATTTTCTTTGCAGGGATTGGGAATCTAAAAGAGAGAGGTTATGACAACATAAAAATGGTTTTGCATTCAAAATGATGACCATCATCCATTAATTGTCTACGCCAAAAGCCCATGTATCACATTGTATAAAAACCGTTTGCTATCTCATACATATGCATGATTTTTTACATTCTCAGTCTTTCCTCGAAAGGGCTCAACATAGTGTTTTTTTTCCTGCATATATAGTAGCACAATAATTTATGTAGAGATTGGTTTATTCCATTAGTTTTTCAACATCCATTTCACATACCAAATGTTTTAGTTCAACATCTAAGGAATGAAGTTTCTACTCAAGTTTTTTCAAATATTCATCAATATATAATGCAATTCCTTAACTGTATGCTTTTCGTGTATGAAACAGATTTGTTGATGTGCATGAGGCCTAGATGTGCACACCTTCATGAATGCTCTCCAACAGGGGATTACCCACTAATGCTTCATGAAGCTGGGGATTATCCGTTCAACCACAGCAAATAGGTATGCTTTCTCATTCTACTTGATTCATTATCATCCGGTGTTGGTTCATTGGTTTCTCATTTAATTTTAGTTATGTCTCACCTGTTTATTCGTAGTCCTTAGTGAGTTCCTACTTCAACCTAATTTATTAGTTCCGTCTTCAATTGAATATAAGATTTAGAAGCATTATATTGTTCTTAAATTTTCACTAATTTATTGGGGATTGTTTTCAGAATATTGCTGGGGTGGTTACCAAAATAAAATGTTGAAAAGCAGAAGGATCAGTTGAGGTCAAACGAAATAGTTTATCATTATGCTATTTTGCTGATGTTTAAAGTTGACTTTAGATAATTTTAGTATTAACAGGTTGTCTAACTCTATATATATTGATCATTGTTTCATTTCGATTGTCAATTTATCTTATTATTGTAGTCACCATGTTTGTGATATGAGGTTTTAATTCAATTTCCTATCAGAACGCATTGAAGCTTTGCAACAATTTCTAATGAAGCATAAGGAGGAGAATGTAGATTTACACTGCACCATTGGACATGAAAGAGATACTATTGAAAATGAAGTAAGTCCCTTCATATTTATACCTTTGAATCACAAAGCATAAATTTTGAAGTCTTTTAAGATCTTGGTGAATTTAGTTTACAGTGGAAAGGAATTTTTTTGGTCGTAATAGCATTGTTTGTTGCTAACAGTTGTAGATACTTAATTTTCTGAATTAACACTTTTTATTCAGATGTTTTCCTTCGACCCCTTTTCCTTTCAGGGTTTTGATGTTTATTAAATATTACAAAGATCAAATAGATGATATTATAAATATGATAAATGATGAAGAAACAAATCCAAATGGTTAGCTTGCAATTTCAATTAAAAAGGAGATTCCACAAGAATTATATGATTCAATAATCGGTGATTCACTCTTCATCCATGGCCATCGATCTTTCCCTATTCACGTTTTGTATTGCTCTAATAATTTTTTTTCCTAATGTCTGTAATTGTCTAATGTTCCCTTTGCAATGCCCTTATTGTACTTGCATATGTTTAATGGAAATTTTCACATTTCGAACTTACGAGGTTTCAATTTAGTGCATTACTTTTATCTCCATAATCTATACTTTGCAATTGTTTCGGAAATGGTCATTTGACAATTTTCTGCATCAGGCTTGCTAATAAGAAATTCAAACCTCTGCAAATGCATTCTCTTTACCGTATTGTTCTCTACCATACTGAAGGCTCTTTATAATTACAATGGACATTCGGGAACTGCCTTTGTGGGTGTTATAAGCTTTATTGTAAGTTGTTCTATATTTTTGCTGAATCTTATTTTTCTTCTTTTCTTCTTCTTACACGTGATTTAAGATGTTTTTTTGTTGAATCTATCTGCTCAACATTGTCAAAATTTCATACATAGTCTAAGAAAATCGGGACTCAGAAGGGAAATGCAAGAAAATCTATCTGTTGCGTGTTGGGGATTTCATTTTAGTTTGATTTTGCGGGTTCAAAATTTATTTAGCAGATAGCTAGGTGAAAGATCGACAACAGTGTTGAAAATTATCAAGTTGGTGGTTGTGGTGATATGTATCCTTTTGATAAGTTTTTTTTTCTTGAGGGGATCCTTTTGATAAGTTGAAGCTGAATATTATAAATGGTTAATTTGTGTATGCAAATTTTCTATTTTTAAATTGCATTTGGGACATTAATTTAATTATGTTGATTATAATAACACAAATATGTTTATTTTTAGTAATCAGGGTTATATGTGTTGTTAGTTTGTTGGAGTGGAAGATTTTAACATTAGTTAATTGTGCCATAAGTAGAAATTACATCATATTAATTACTGTGATGTATTAGGTATATAAGAAATTCAGTGTGGTGTCATGGGTTAATTAATAGATGGAGGTGTGGTGCATTTTAATTTGGATGTCCAAGTAAACAATGTCTGGTGCCCTTAAAGGCACCACAGTGTAGGCGAGGCTTTGTGCCGGAAATAAAGTAAGGAGTTTGAGGGATTGACCTTGATTGTGTATTGGAAAGCCCTTATATATGTATCACTTTTAACCTTTTTCATGTATACTCCTTCACCGTATGATGATTTTTTGGGTACAAGGATAAAAGATTCTTCCCTTTTTAGTACACTTTCGCTGAGTTTGTAATGATAATACATCTGAATTTACATGTTGATTAAACTTTTGGTTAAAATTTTTACTTAACTTTCAACACATAAATAGCTAAATATGTATTGTCAAAACTTATTTTGTGTTTCTTGGTTTTGTGATCTTTTTTTTCCATATATTCGTTCCCCGTGCGTTGCACGGTGTTTCCACTAGGATATTTATTTAAATTTACTTCTTTAAAATTACATCACAAACACGTTACCTCTAACATGCATCGATATTAAAATATTATATATGTAATTGCACAATACATATCTTAAAAATTAATTGTCCCGTGCATTATGCACGGGTTTATGGACTAGTATATATATATCCATTTCCCACCTGCATACACACCACGCCAATCAAAACTCTAACTAAAATCTGAGTTTTATCGCCGTTCCGTCTCCGAATGCTACCGGACGATGGTCGGAGTTTACGACAAAATGGAAGGAAACAAAATCGCATCGCATGGTCAATTGACGGTTTGATGTTGAAAAGAGGAAAAATTGTGGGAAGGATTGAGAAATATGGAGGATAGGAGTTGAAATTTGTGGGAAGGATTTGCTTGATGCAACAATGGAAGAACGTGGAGGAAATCGTGAGAAAATGTTTATCGCGAAATCGTGGAGAGACAAAATCAACAATGGAAGAGCGTGGGATGCTGAGCAGAAGTTGGAATCAGTTTTTTTAATTTTTTATCCTTCCTCATAGCTTGTTTATGTGCGGTTGGTATTGTTGTTCTTCTTAATTAGTAATGGTTATGTTTCAATAATTACACTTTTAATTTGTTTTGTATACCTTTACTCTTTAGGTATGTTTTTGTTAAGTTCATTTTGTCATGTATCAAGATATTTGGATGTTCTCTCTTGTATTATGCTAAACTCTCGGCATCTTGCTGAATTATTAATAAATTTTCATTAATTGGCTGTTTTTGAGAAGAGGAAGGTAAATTTTATTTGGGACGATGATGAGAATCGAACCGTGATTGGTTGTTTTTGTGAGGAGAAAGGTAAATTTTATTTGGGACGATATGATGATGAGAATCGAACCGTGAAGAGGATGGTAAATTTTATTCGAGACGATAATGAGAATCGAACGAGAATCGAACTCTGGTTATCACTAGAAAATGCAATGACATGTACCACCAGGCCATATCTGATTTCCAAAGAATGTTCCACCTTCAAAGTTAAGTATTTGATGTACACCATACTCGACTGAAATAAAAATAAAATGCTTATAATTTGGGTAGAATGTTTGAAGATAAAAGTGTAATATTTGTAACGAAAGACAAAAAAAATTAAAATAAATAAATAAATGTCTAGTGCCTATTTCAATTATGGTTATGATTTTGTGCTCGTGGTACTGAAATAAGCAATAATTATTGGGTCTAGTTTCATGTTGATATAATGTAAGATCCTGAATTTATTACGAAAAATCTTTGCGAGCTAGTGAAGTGGTTTTGGTCGTTCCATTGTTGCAATTTCTGTTTCGTAGAATCATTGGTGTTGAGGTAAGGATGTTTTCTTATAAAAAAAGGTTCTGTTTTTCATAAATCTCATATTTTTTCGCTACATCGGGGATATTCTTGGTGATGGACAATTATTAAACCGTGATGTACTAAACGGAATACCATAATTCAAGCATCATGTTGAATGTATAACTCGTTGTGCTATCTAAGTGGTTAACACAATGTATTGAATCAGGTGCCATGATTTAAACATAACTTTGGATGTATATCTAGTTAATTATACTATCATATTGAAATGTTCCATCATTAAAAAGTAAAGACAAGTTGAGTATTTGTCTATGAGTGACTACAAGCACATCAACTGAGGGTACCACATGTATGAAAGTAGGTCAGACAACATGAAGTATCATGACAAGTAGGGGTGTTCATTTTTTTTAAAACCGACCAAACCAACCGAACCGAAACAAACCAATCCGTTTAAATGGTTTTTAAAAATTGTAAAACCGTACCGGACCGACTCTAATTGATTTGGTTTTGGTTTTAACTAATGAAACCGAAGAATTGAGCCGAACCGATAGCCATAACAATACATATTTCCATTTTTTTGAGTGACATATTTCTACTTTTAAGAAGAAAAAAAAAACATTTTAATGATGTCAAAAAAATTACGGTTGAAAAGACAAAGACGTCCAAAATAACACTTCAACAATATTGGGCAAAAAAATGTCCATCACAATTTTTAATATGTATTATATTTACGTTATTCTAAAAACATAAAATCATTTATCCTTCCTCATAGCTTGTTTTGTCTGGAAAACATAGTCAGCATGTCTATTGATGAACAATATGGATATGATGATTGAAGAAATTTTGATTGAATAAGTAATTAGTAGTTGCTAAATGGTATTCCTTTCCCTATGCTTTATTTTTTATGGATTCAAGTGTCTAATATTCTTTGTTTTTGGTGGATTTTATACAAACTTATTAATTTGGACACAAAATTAAGAAGAAAAAATGTTTGAACCTTTTTTAAGGAACTGAACCTCAGAAAATTAGAGGGAAAATGTATTTTTTTGTGTGCTCAACTTAGTACTATATTTGGTTGTCGGACACTTTGTAGTGTAAACCGAGAAACCGAACCGAACCAAACCGAAGAAATGACAAACCGAACCAAAGTTAATATGATTGGTTTTGGTTTCATCTTTTTCAAACCCAAAATGTTGGTTTGGTTTTGAAAATTCAAAAAACCGAACCGTGAACACCTGACAAGTAGGTTAATTAAGTAACTTAACAAGTATGTGCAACAATATAAGTAACAAGACATGGTAACTAAAGTAAGCAGCTAAACATGAACATGTTTTATGCCTTGCCAAGTAAGTACGTTTCCAGTAGTTTATAATGCTTTAATCTTCAAATTTTTTTATACCATGTTTCTAGTTTATGACATATATGAATTCCTCCTTTTGACCTTTTACACCATACTGAGCACTACAGAGTGCTCACTCATTTTTTTTTTTTTTTTTTGGTTTAAAAGATTTGCAGATTTTGAAGGACAAGTTGACCTTTTCGAAATAGTGAACTTAAGATGGAATTTTTGTCGTAATATTTTGATTCTTAGGTAGTTGTTTTGTTCCTTTTTTTTTCCTGTAATATTTTGATTCTTAGCTTTATGATTTATGTGAACTCCAGAAGTGTCATAATATGTTCAAGCATACAAGTATAAGTTTCAAAAGGATGCTAGCGAACCCGAGAAGGGTAATGAAGTATTGTATTAAGAGCGGTGAAATTTCTAGACAGGTCTAAAATTATAAGAGTATCTCTAGTCATAAACCTTTTAAAAGGTTTATGACTGTAGCACGTGACCTTTTCTCTATAAACCTTTTCTTTACAATCATAAACCTTTTTACACTACCACATCATCATGTAATAAACATTTATATAAACCTTTTACAACTTTACAAAAACCTTTTCTAACTTTATAACATGGATCCGCTTTATAAATATTTTATTATAACATGAACAAAATTCTTTTAAAAATAAATAGAACAAAATTGTGTTTAATATGCGTTAAAAATATGTTCATTGTCAAGAAAAAATTATTATGTTTAACGAGGATCAAACAAAATATACTTATCAAAGCACTGCATGCGAACAAATAAAAAAAATTATAAAACAACAGTAACATGAAAAAAAAGGGGAAAGAAAACCAAGCAGACTGCGTTTGACACATTAAGGGTCCCAGCTGGCATATCATAGAGCGGTTTATGCAGAAGAAGCTTTTCTAAAAAGCTTTGGTGAGTCAGCAGCAATCCAACGGTGTGAACCTTTACACAAAGCTTTAAAAAAAAATCATGAACCGACTGTTGGAGATACTCTAAAGTGATATATTGATATTTATACTAAAAACCCGTGCAGCGTGAAACAGGGGCGGATCCAGCATGATAGGGGTGGGTGCATGGACCATACTCAAATTTCCGGGTGAAGTTACTAATATACCAATCTAATAATATTAAAACTGCGTATATATATTATTTCAGACAATTTCTATCATAATTATCCATTTAGCTCAACTGGTTAAAAGCTTTACTATATATATTATGAGGTCATATGTTTGAAACTAAGCAGTCTTGTATACAATACATTTTGATCGATGACAACAAATAAGAGCTTAGAATACACACTAATATATATTAGGAGCTTCTAATATTATACTCCGAGATTATAATTATACTGGTTAATATTCAAGATTGATAGATGCTAGTCAAGACAAAGTAAAGATCAAGGGTACGTGTAGATATCATAATCTAATCATGACAATGTAATGATAGTGGGCCCAACTGCTAAATTTTGTCTAAAATGAATGGATATGTGGTGTGTGATTAACCCACCAAAATTATTTCTCTTCACCTTATCGCTATTATAGGGTGAGATGAAGTCAGACCCGGAAGAAACAATAGTTTATGCTTTTGAGGAACGGGTAAAAATAGCAAGTTCTTTTAAGAACTAAAGTGAAACAAAAATGACGGAAGTAGCAATTTAACATTAAAATAGAAACTACTAGCATGAAACATTATTCAAAGTGGTGTGAAAAACAATTAACTAAAGATTCCAACTAAAGTCGTTATTTTTCTCTCTACATCCTTTCTTTTGATCGATTGATGTATCGATTACTCGTTAAAATCGTAATAAATTAATTATGGTTGTCGACAATCGTCAAACAACCGATTTTTCTTAGTTTCGATAAGCAGGACAATCATCAATACTTATTCCCTAACCGTAGCACACACCTCTCTCTCATCATATCAATCGCATAAGCATTGAGTTGACTACTCGATCACAGTCGATACCCACCAGAGTACAACTTGACTTGATTGAAAAACGCATACTCACGACTCGACTCAAACTTGATTGGTTTATAAAGTGAAAGATCAAAATCGACTCATTCACTACTTGAAATAACCCGACTCTACTCGTAAGTTCGATTATTATATTAAAAATCAATTTAATTTACCTAAAATACGGCAAGATCAAACTCGATTCAGGTTACAGCTAGACCCGGCTTATCATTATTAGTTCATCAAAAGTATTCCATAACAAATGTTGAGTAGAAAACAAATTCATAACTATTACATAGCGCTGGATTACTTTACAAGCTACTCGATAACTACATTGAAAAACTAAAAAAAAAAAGATTGGTTAGATTGGTTATTCGAGTATTTCGAACTTAACAAAAACCGAATAGAATCAAATTCATTTACGAGTTTTGAACATGTAACCCGACTCACTCTAGACTTGTGAGGTAAACATTTTTTATCTCCTCAACGAATTTCAGACACAGCCCAAAATGTATGATCAAGCCCATAAAAGTAGCCCAAAAAAGCCGTAGGGTTTTGTTTATGTGATACCCAATAAGTATCCCCAAACCTCTTTTATACACGGCCGAAACCCTAATCTTCCCTTCGAATTCCTTATACCTACACACCAGCTGCGGTAGGAGGCTGAGAATCACGCAGAAATGGTGACCTACAGGGTAATCCCCTCTTTCCGTCTCTTCAAACCTCCATTTACCTCTTTACGAACGATTTTTAGCAGCTAGACCGTTTCAAGTTATTGTTTTTAATTTTTGATTTTGGTATTTTCTATGAGATTGTGTTTGACGTTTACGGATTTTAGCTGATTTGGGACTTTTTTTTCTGGTTGCGTGTTGTACAGTTTCATCAGTACCAGGTGGTCGGTAGAGCTTTGCCGACGGAGAATGATGAGCATCCGAAAATCTACCGCATGAAGCTTTGGGCTACCAATGAAGTCCGTGCCAAGTCCAAGTTCTGGTATGTGATTTAGTAGTTCTATTCATTTTCTGTGAATTTGGCTTATATAATGCTGTTTTTTCCCCTGCTTATTTTGTTGCATGCTTCAATTGATTTGTTCCTGATATAAGCTTGCAACCATAAATACTGTTGTATTTGGGTTTCTACTGAAAAAGAATGAAAATGGTGGAAGAAGCTGAAAATATTTGATTCTACTAATTAGTTCGTAAACTGTTCGTGTGGATTTGGTTTTTCTGATATTGTTTTCTTTGTGCAGTATACACTGCTCAAATTGTGTTTGGTGTTTGGTGTTTGGTGTTTGGTGTTTTGTCTCAAGGATGATTAGTTGAAATTTATCTGCTAATTGTTATTATATTGTTGGTGTAATAGGTACTTTTTGAGGAAGCTTAAGAAGGTGAAGAAGAGTGTTGGGCAGGTTCTTGCCATCAATGAGGTTGGTTTCCAAGTCTCTTTTTATCAACTCTTGACTGTATCTATGATAAAAATGCAATTTTTATTGCCTTGTTACGTGATGATAGCATGTGCCAAATTTGAATATATGTGATGAAATCATGCAGTTCAAATGATATCATTTGAGTAGCTGTCTCTGCCTGTTGGATAGATTAATTTGTTGGTGTCTTTGTCTGTCTCTTATTACTGTTGGCCATCTTGTTTAACAGAGCCCTTTTCTTTGTATTGTAGCTTAACTCTTAGTAGTCTCCTTAGTGTATGACTTTCCTATTTTCGTTAATGCTTAATTGTTGACATCAGTTGCATTGTGTTATTTCTTTTATTGGTTTCTCCTATGGTGTGCTTCTTGTTTTAATAGCTTCTAAGATTGCACTATTTTTGCAATCATTTCTTCCGGTATCATGGTTGCTCTGTTGCTGTATTTTGTGACTTAGGTAATATCTTACTTTGTATTGTTGTTACTTACATCGAGAATTGATCTATTCTCTTCCTTACAAAACTCTGACCTCTGTTCATAACTTGTCAAAAAACGTGTATATTTGGTAATACGATTTACATTGCTAGCCCGTGAGATTGTCTTTTGAATATATGACTCGATTTGAGTTCGTAAAATTTTTGCTTTGTGCCGGAATAAGTTTCCACTTGGACCAACACGTCATTTATCCAATGTAATAATTTGGTTGCATGGGAGTCTTGGACTGAACTATGTAGTTTTGTTTTGCCCTTGGATGTCTGTTTTCATTCTACTAACAAATCTTTTGCTGTCAACTATAAAATGCAAAGAAGATGATGTGATCTCTACTTTGTAGACCATTGATTTGGTGTGACTGATTGTTGGGTCCCACTCAGTGATCCCCATATCATTTCTATGCAATCTATTCGTTTCTCACCGACAACATCATTGTTTGTTTTTCCAGATCTTTGAGAAGAACCCTACAACAATCAAGAACTTTGGCATCTGGTTGAGGTACCAGAGTAGGACTGGCTACCATAACATGTACAAGGAGTTCCGCGACACAACATTGAACGGTGCAATCGAACACATGTACAACGAGATGGCGTCTCGTCATAGAGTTCGTAGCCACTGCATCCAGATCATCAAGACAGCAACTGTCCCAGCTAAGCTCTGCAAGCGGGAAAGTACTAAGCAGTTTCATAATTCCAAGATTAAGTTCCCGTTGGTGTTTAGGAAGGTTAGGCCACCAAGCAGGAAGCTCAAGACAACATACAAAGCATCGAGGCCAAACATGTTTGTGTAATAACATGTTTTTCTTTTTGTTGTTTGAAGCACTATTGAGGAGTATTTGTTTTATTTTGGTCTGAAACTTTTTGTCTGTTTTAAGAATGGTTATGGAGTAACAATTAAAGACTAATTTTGGATTTGGAATCGATGATTATTAGTATGCTTTGGTTTAAAGTACGTTGGACCAATATGGTTTTGTTTTCTGTTTTTGCCTTGTTTTCTATGTTTAGTAGAAATGGTTGTGTTTGGGTTGAGTTGTTACGAACTATGCCGAGCTGATTATATGTTTTTCAAACTCTTTTTTGCTTATGTTTTGAGTTTGTTTATTATCGTTTGTTTAATAAACGGCTAAAAAATTATGTTTAATCTTGGCTCGTTTAAAAGACATTTGTGAGCTCGTGTTTTGAGCCTTACTTCTTCAGCTCTAGTTTGGCTTGTTCAGCGTTTAGGGATCGGCTCGTTTAGGTGTGGTGTGGTTTATTTGTCATGACATATCTAACTTTATTTCATTTCATTCAATCAGATATCAAATGTAGTAATGTCATTCTTGCATTCGTCTTTATTCCATTCCATTCAATCAACTATATTACATTCCATTACAACAATTCAAAACAGAGGACACACTCAAATTGAAATCAAATCAACTATCAACAAAGCATAATTACACGTTTCTCTTTCACCTAGAATAGCGAAAAATGCAATAACTTTCACTTCATTGTTGTTCAAAGGTGACACGATCCCAATACTTCTTTTTTCCATTAGAAAACCGGGCATCCTTGAACCACGATTCCCGGTGCTGTTGGACAAGATGCTAATGGACAATGATCAACTCCTGTCCCCCACCATTTTACGTTTTTACCCTCGTTTTGCAGAGCAAAGAACAACAACACCCCCATAAACGCGGTTCATGCGTCCAATGCAGCAGAGAGAACATAATTATACTTCTGCCACCACCTTTTCTTGTATTTGAAAACGAAATAATTGAATACGATCCCCGTAACAATCCAGCTAGCAATATTCGTCGGTGTTGCAGGAGGCATCCCGGCAAATCCATACGATATTACAGGGATATTAATCAAGGCGATCCATTTCTTTTCTGGAAAGATTTTGCTCAGAACCCAGACGGGAACTGGCAAAACGGCTCCTACGAGAAACAACCAGACTAAGTTTCTGTACAAGCCGTGGTGACCGAATAGACGTCCCGGTCCTATTAGCCCCCAAATGACTGAAGCATCAAAAGTCACTTTGAACTTGGGACATGTCCACGGGCTGTCCGGATGTAGAGATTCAACGTCGCATATATTCTCGATGCTTCCTAACATCCACCATGCTACGGCTAGGTTCGCCGTTCCAGACACCATCGTCCCTACCAACTGCAAGATGCATATGATTTTTCATGACAAAGATTACAAACCAAATGGAAAACACTCGTGTTTTCTCGTGTATTTAGTCATAGCACTGTAAAACACTTGCGTTTTCCAGTTGTTTTTGGAGGAATCCGGATTAAGTACTCTCTACAGTAGAATTTCTCGAGATGAGGTAGGAACAAAGCTCTAAATAATAGTAACAAAAAGGATCATATGAAACAGAGTATCAAAAACCTGAGCTGTAAACATGCATCGAGGTGGGATTTTCATGTAGTGGCTAAGTTTGAGGTCTGCCAAGAAAGAGAGGGCATGTATGGTGCTGATTCTGCCGTATATCTTGAAGATCAAATTCGCAATTGCTTCAAAAATATGTGCAAAAACATTTAATGGACATGTTGTTGACATTGAAGTAAAAGAGAACAACGGGAGCTTTTGTTCGCACAACAACGATTTTACTCATGCACCGCACTGAATCGGCTTTTTAAAAGTTGATTTATAGTCAAGTATTGACTTTTCGAGAGTCCATCCTCACCTCGACTTTCTAAAAGTTGATTTTTCACTTACGAATCGACCTTCAAAAGGTGGATTCGTGTGTGATGCATACAGTTAATTTTGAAGACTCCAAAAACAGAATGATAGTTTTTATTGCATCACATCAAACTTATTGGTGCATAATGGATCGACCTTTTGAAAGTTGATTCTTGAGTCAAGAATTGACTTTTTGAAGGTTGATCCTCACCTTCGACCTTTGGAATGTCGATTTTTGAATCAAAAATCGACTTTCAAAAAGTTTGATTCATATGTGATGAACATACGTACAGTGTAGTTTATGGTAAATTCGGGCAGATGACATTAACAGCTCCTGAAACAAAATGGAAGTGTTTATTTACGTCACCGCGATTTTACCGGTGGACAACACTTACCCTATATCACCTTGAATCGAATTTCTGGAAAGTCGATCCTTACCTTCCATCTTTAGAATGTCGATTATTAACTCAAAATCGACTTTGAAAATGCCGATTCCATTGTGGTGCATATTTAATGTGGTGAATGGTAAATTCGGATGGATGCAAATAAATACACCTGAAACAAAACGAGTCTTCTTTTAAATCACATCAAACTCAGGGGTACCACTCTGAATCGGCATTTTCAAAGTCGATTTTTGGCTAAAAAAAATCGACTATCCAAATGACAGTTCCCACATTCGACTTTCGGAGAATCGATTACTAAATCAAGAATCGACTTATAAAGTGTCGATTCTGTATGGTATACATGCATGCCAAGTTAAAAATACCTGGTTGGGTAACAATCCAAGCCAAACCAAAAGCAAAGAGCATCCCCCACCATGGAAGTTGTATATCTTTTTTCCTTTTCGGGGAGTCACCTTTGGTAAACACAGCGGGTGCGAACAGACACACATTCTTTTTGCTGATGATAGTTTGATATTTGCGGAGGCCACCCCGTAGTCATGCCGGGCCATTACTTCACTCCTTGCAGATTATGAGTCCCTCTCAGGTCAAAGAATAAATTTCAATAAATCATCTATATTTTTCAGCAAGAGGATAAGTCAATCCACTAACTCCCACCTCTCATCACTATTGCACATCCCTTTGGACAAAGGTGTTGGAAAATATCTTGGGTACCGTTGTTGTTATTGGTTGGTCAAAGAAAAAAATATTTCTTTATATCAAAGAAAGAGTGCAAAAGAAATTAAATGGCTGGAAAGGAAAATTTCTTTCTCCTACGGGTATAGCAATTTTAATAAAATCGGTGGTGCAGGCTCTTCTCCAATATGCCAGTTTTTTTGGGGATCATTGGAGGGAAAAGACAAAATTCATTGGAAGTCAGGGGATAGTTGTTGTAAGAAAAAGGTAGATGGTGGCTTAGGCTTTCGCGACCTAAAATGCTTTAACCTGGCCCTTCTTGCAAAACAAGCATGGCGGATTCTTACCGACCCTCAATCCATTTCAACGTGTGTTTTGAAGGTGAAATACTTTGAGAGGAGTAACTTTAAAGAAGCAAAGATCACCAGCTATCCCTCAACAACATGGAGAAGCATCCTCCAAGGTAAGGAACTTCTTTTCCATGGTCTTCGATGGAGAGTTGGAAGTGGAGACTCCATTGATATTAAAGAAGATCCTTGGTTGCCTGCTCAATCCTCCTTTTGTGCTCACCCGGTTATGGAGAGGCTCCCCGACCGTAAGGTTAGTTGTCTTATAAACCCTGCACTTTGGAGTTGGAAGCATGCCTTGATCAAAGAAGCTTTTAATCCATTTGAGGCGGAGAAGATTTTATCTATCCCCTTATCCCATGGCTCGAGAGAAGATAAACTTATTTGGCATTACTTTGGCAATGGCATGTACTCAGTAAAATCTGGATACCAACTCGCTTACCACTTAAAAAACAAACATGTTATTACTTCAACTAGCTAGATCTTCCTCAAACCCGAGAAGGAATCTTTGGAGTGCTATTTGGAAGTTGAAAGTTAAGCCACGTGTAACACATTTTCTGTGGAAAATTCTAAATAATGCTCTCCCTACCGCTTTGGGTCTGCAAACACGGGGGATAGGAAATGCTTTGTGCAACATTTGTCATAGAAACGAGGAAACAATATGGCATTGTCTTGTAGATTGTGCGATTTCTAGAGCCATTTGGAGGAAGCACCATCTTGGCAATTACATAGCCTGCTAGAGGGTACACTCTTTAGCAGAATTTTTTGATGCAATTTTGTGTCTTTACAATGAGCTGGAGACTGCTCGGATCTGTTGCATTCTATGGAATATTTGGAAAGCGCATAACGATTGGACATTTGAGGAAAAAGAAATACATGTGAGTTCCATCTTATCTCATGCAAATGCCGAAACTGAGGAATATTTCCAGGCCGTTCTACACAATAACCATGCACTACCAGAGCCGATTCATAACACGAAGTGGGACCCACCCATATCAGACATGCTTAAACTCAATGCGGACGCTGCTTTTGGAGAAGAATCAATAGCTGTTGGTGGAATATTACGAAATAGTCAAGGTACGATTATTAGGAGTTATTCCAGACGACTGGAAGGCCGTTATGATGTTATGGTGGGAGAAGCCCTTGCTATGTACATGCTCTTGTTTTTGCTCTCACGTGGGGTTTCTTTAGTGTGGTGTTTGAGGGAGACTCCTTATTGACTCATCAACGCATGAAGGATTTTTCCGAGGACCTCTCGTCTCTTGGCAGTATAATAGAGGATTGTAGAACTTTACTACATGCGTTTGTAAATGTCTCTTTCTCTTTAGTTAAAAATCAAGGCAATGTGCCCGCCCAATTGCTCGCTAAAGAAGGTCTCCGTTTTGTAGGATGTGTGGAACGGAGTTTTTCCCCACCTTCATTCGTGTTTGTATGATGGACGTTGAATAAATAAAATAATTTGGATTTCAAAAAAGAAGAAGAAATAAAATAAAAATAAGAAGAAAAGTTATAAAATAATGAGAAAAATGGTCAGAAGGACAAAGAAGTTAACAAATAATGATCAAAGGACAAATACATTTTCTGTCGATTAAAAAGGACAATTTCATTATTAATGGACCTAAATACCCTTAAAAAGATAAAATAGAAATGAGTTTTTTTTTTTTGAGAAAAAGAGTCACATAAACATTGAGCATTTAAGTCCGACATTAAGTTGGAGTAATTATAGGGATTTAAAGCTTCTCAAAACAGTTATCCTAGTTTCATATATAGATTTTTGACTAAAAAGACATATTCTTAACTAAATGGGAAATGCAGGACATTGTGATTTAATAAGGACGAAAGACCTTGTTTTATCATAAATTACCATTCTCTTGATACATTCACAAGTTGTTATAAATAATAATTATAAATAGCTGCCTACCCTAATAGGAGATTTAATTTAATTAATTATCACCATTTATTGTAACGGCCAATCACTATTGCATGATTTAGGCATCCATTATTATTACACAATTTTGATTTTAATGTAAAAAAAAACTCATTTTATCTACAATAAGGACACAAAATAACTCCACCCAATGTTACTACATTTTTTTTCTTGTAAATACATCTAATTTATTGGTTGTTACTATTTCTTTACCAATGTTACTATATTTTTTTTGCAGTAACTATATCTATTTTATTGTCTGTTAGTACAATTTTTTTCGAGTGTTACTCCATCTTGTTTTTGTGTGTAACTATATTTTATTGGTTGTTAATGCTTTTTACATGTTACTAATTTTTTATTTGTAACTATATTATATTGGATGTTACTACATTTTAATGTTATTACATTTATTGTTGTTGTGAGTACATCTTTTTTATAAGCGTTACTATATCTTTTTGATGTAACAACATCTATATTGACGAAGCAGAAATCGTTACGATGGCGTTGCGGTGTTTGTGCTGTGGATATCTGGCTTGTTTGTGCGTAGTTTGTTCGTATCTGGCTTGTTTGTGCGTAGTTTGTTCGTATATTAGCCGGAGATAGGCGGCAGCGCGAGGAGGATGGTGAGATGAGTTTGCTTTTACAGAGTTTTGGCCTGTTTTTTGTGTATTAGAATATCCCTGATTAGGTTACACAAGACTTCCTTTTATAGGAAGATTAGACTTAAGGGTGAAGTAAAAGACTGGCGGTGCGAAGCAGCTTAGTCACTAGTCTTAATAGCTAAGCAAATACTAAATATCTAACAGCAAGTGGTTATAATATCCAGGCGGCGACCCTTTGTGGTCGTCAAGGTCGCCAGCTTCGTTGTCTGGCCATCGCCTCCCGTTTTCTTCTCAAGTCTTGTGCGGCCCTTAGAGAACCTTGTGTCCATGGTTGTCCACCGGCCCCCTAGCTCAGACGAAGCTCTAGGAAGGGTTGTTGGCGGTGACCCTGATTTTAATACCATTCGACGTCGCCGAAGATGTAGTCGCAGAACTTCCTCAGGCTGCTTCCGAAACTAAATGATGGCGATATAATTTGTATCATCAATGGCCCCCTACTCCATATCTTGGTCATTTTTCGTGAAAATGTCGAGTGTTGAGTAGTGAGCTCTTGGACAATGTATGCGCGACCTCATCGTCTGATGCGACTTGTTCACTAAGGACCGTGCTTTCAAAGCAATCGGCCTTCGAAGCAACTCTGGGCCTGTTTTTGCGACCTTGTCGTCTGATACGACTTGTTCACTAAGGACCGTGCTTGCATAAAAGACAAAACTATTTTATTTTATTTTTTTAATTATTCTGGCCGCAGGATTTATAAAAAAAAAAAAAAATCAACACACTTTCTCTCTCATCCATCTTTTTTAAACATTCATATCTTTCTACAACTCCAAATTTGAAAATTCTTTCATCAAATTTTTTATTTTTTCATGATTTTTATTTTAAGACCAAATTCAACATATTCCGACGTGATTTCAGAAAATCCGCTGGCGAAATTCACTATTGTTTGAAATTCACTGTTGATATGCACTGATTTTCGGGATTCACCGGGGAGATCCACTGAGTGAATTTCGACAGTGCATATCATGAAAAACGATGTAATTATGTCGAACCTAGTCTCAAAACGAAGAGTATCAATAAATAAAAAAATCAGTGAAATTTTAATTGCGTTTGGATCTCTAGATTAAAAGATATAGGCGTTTCAAAATCGGGGAGGAAAGAGAAACAACAAAAAGAAAAAACAAAAAATGGTCCAGGTACGCTGTGCGTTTTTTTTTTTCTGACGTGTCCTTATAGCTATAAAAATTATAGAATTTGTTTTTCTCCAATAAAAATATGCTACTTTGTCTGTTAGTTAAAAATATTCCAAAACCTGTCCTTATCCCTAATTCTCTATTAAATATATTTCATTGACTGCTACTATTCTTTTTTATGTGTTACTACGGTTTTTTTTTTCCGTAACTACATTTTCTTATCGGTGTTACTACATGTTTTTTTTTACAGTAACTGCATTTGTTTTATTGATTTGTTACTACTTTTTTTTGTGTTATCATATTCCTTGTTGTTGTAACTATATCTATTTTATTGGTTGTTATTACCTTTTTTTTTTCAAGTGTTACTACATCTAATTCATTGGCTGTTACAAGTCTTTTTTATGTGTTACTACTTCTTTTTTGGCCGTATCTACATCTTCTTTAACATTATCACTGTTACTACACTTTTTTTACTATTAATATTTCTATTTTGTTGGTTGTTATTATTTCTTTATATATGTTGATACATCTATTATAGTGGCTTTAACTATATCTATTATAGCGGCCGTAAAACCTTTTTGCCTGTTAATGTGCATGCGAAACACATTGAAAATAAATGCATGCAAGTAAATACATAGATTTCAGGCTTTAAGACATTGTGTTTTTAATTTTTATCTTTTTTGTTATATTTATTGAAAATTGTATAACCGTTTGCTCCTTATTAATGTGTTTCCTCATCTCAAGGATTTTTCAATTTTTAATTATTATTCCTAATTTATCCACTAAGGATATTTTGGAACATTAATTATGAAATTGTCCATTTTACTAACTAAAATGCAAATTATCCTTTCATCTTATTTTTTTAAATTTATTGTCCTTCTAGCCCTTTCCCTTTTTAAAATTAAAATCTAGATATAATATTCACAAGTAGCCAGCCAAGAGAACAAAATCGACTCGATTACTTTATTGATTTGACAATTTCCTCTCGCAACACATACAATTAACACAGGCAATGATATAAGTATATATATCGTCGCATGTGATGCAATGATCTAAGGGTATTCCCATCAAATACCCTATCTCTATCCTCAGATATACTATTAAAAAATACATATTCATACTTTACAGCAATTAAATTCACAATACTCTACATCAGCATCCCTATCCCTATTAAATTCACAATACTCTAAGTGTAAAAGATGTAGGGATAGCTTACTGATCTTGTGCAGATTTGGGGTGACACTGCTCATCAACCCTATTGTAGGGTGAAGATAAAGTAGGCGATGTAGGAGGTTTTTGCTTTTTCCCTATTTTTCATCCCTAGTGTAGGGATAAATATGCAGATAGGGAGACTGATACCAATACCCTAAGTATATATATCTTGTGTCGCTAGTGGAATGTTTCACACGTATCTAGGCAATGAAATTAGGGGGAATTTGGGAAAATGGTTTAAAAAAAAAAAAAACGTCCTCAGTTTGGATTGCAGGCTGCAACTCGCATTCATGAAGCCGAATTCCTATTCTCAAGTCATGACCAATATGAGCTAATTTCTAAATCGGTGAATATGTCAAAACTTTTATCGAAAGCACAAAAGTAATTAATTTTATAAAAACTGGACCCATGTTTCAAAAAAAAAAAAGAAAATTAGGCTGAAGGACAGTTTACATATTTTTTTTAATTAACAATACTACTTAACATTTTTTATTGGGTGAAGGACAAAATTTTAATTACATGACTAAATTGCCCTTAGTTAACATATTCCAAAGTTTCAGGTTTATCCTTCCTCGCTTCGAAGACAAAAGAAATGGCTCTTATGAAATTCATCGCGATTCAAAGGATTCAAGATCTGCCTTAATTCTCTTCCAAATTCGCATCGTCGATCATCGATCATCGAATTCAAATGATTCTTTCTCAGCAGATAATTGATTCAACATGTGTATTTGCCATTTTTTTGCTTATTGTTCGATGATTGGTAGATCATAAATCTGCGTTTTATAAGTTTAATTCGTTCTTCATCCTGAGTTTGATGTTTGTTTTCTGAATATTGTGTGTTTGATGACAAATAGCGTGATTCACTGCTAATTTTCTCTGATTACTTTGTTGATTCACCATTGATTTTCTATAATTCCTTTGTTATGTAGGTTTTTGAACGTGTTTGACGAATTGACAGAACCAATTCCAACTGGTTTTCAATCACCTTTTTTGTTGTATAAAGCATTTGAAGCTATCTTCATTTCTCCTAAGGCTAGGAATTACTTGTTTGATGAGCTTGAAGGTTTGAAGGATACCCGTCGCTGTTCGACGAAATGCCAAAACCGTTGTCGACCAATCATGATATTGTGGTTGATAGTTATAAAGACTTGGGGTATGAATATGATGCAAAGAAAGGTCGAGAATGATTCACGATAAATGCTACATTTCAAGCCTCACATTGAAGTTGGTAATAGTAAAGTAATAATGTTTGTATTGGACCTGGCGGTAGACGTCCAGTCGCTTCTAAAAAGGTTTCTCGAACCCCACTCATAGAATCACACGCTTGAGATGGCGATTTGCGGATGAAGACTTTCAAGTAATGTGGTGTCCTCAAATTCCATTAGCCTATCTAAAGCAAATGGAGATTATGTCCAGCTTTGCCATCATTTGACAATGGAGCTTTCGACGCCGTTCGTATGTGTCTAAAGCACAATTCTGATGCATTTAACAACTTGGTTCGGTTTCTCATCAGGGCTTTCCCATGAGTCATCTAAATTTTTATTGTGTTATTGAGTTTTTGTGTATCACTTGAGAATAGAATGTATCCAATGACGGTTATGGTGTTTTTTTCCTGATGAAAGGAGTCATACAGATTGATAAATGCAAAAGCATTCTTAAAAAAAATTTATATTAGGGAGTTCAAACTAGAGAGGTTCTGATTGAGGGAAGATGGCATCAGTTGGTATTACTCATTACCTAACAAGCAAATTGTTTTCTAGTCAATAATGAAGATGTTGAAATCATGTTGGCTGAATCTACTTCGTTTGATGCATCACGTGTACAGGCATATGTTGTTTGTAATTGTTCTAGTGTGGCTTCTACTTGTATTAAATCAGTTGCATCATCATTTGTTATTGAATTTGTTGATGAGGAGATCGATTTGCTGCCTCCGTTTTGTCCTCGGATCGAGTGTATGTTTGTCTTTTATGCATATTATTTTGGATGTTCTGTCTTTTTGTGTTTGTAGAATTATGTTCATTTACGTATTATATGTTATGTAAAAAATGGATGCAACCAAACAATTTCACAATACATTTGTTTTAATAGTCTTTGTTTCGTTTTGTGAGTTTATTTCATATTGTTACTCTATTTTTCAGGAGATTCACCGTCGAAATTCACTAGTGAATATTAATAGTGAATTTTCAAATTACAGTGAATTTTGACAATGACTTTCGAACAAACATAATTTTTGACAGTAGCATTGTAGTTACTGAAGTTATGACTCAAAATCATACATGTACTAATCAACCAAGAGACAAAAAAAGAGATTATATAATAATTGAAATATGTAAAAATTAATTAAAATAATTGTTTTCCTTCTCCCCAGTAATTCAAATCACTTCAATTTAGAACATAAACATGAAAATAAACCATGGTGTTCACTTGGCATTTACACATTAATAGTGATGTTGGCCTACATTACTATATGTTCATCGGCCTTCCATTTTTTGTTGATCAGCTGATTACGTGCAATCTGGTAGATGTAGTACATGACATATATTGCCCCTTATGATCCCATATACATCCAATAGGTATGTGATATTGTTTCGGTATTGATGATACCTGCAAACGATCAATGCTGACAACACATTTTTGATTAGTAAATATGTTTAGCTTCTGAATGAATGTTAGTATTGTCAATATTCACTGTGGTGAATATTCTCAGTAAATCAAACTTTTCAGGAACATAAGTGCTAGAAAACAGTTAACCATGGGCCTAATAAGCAAGCAGGTAAAGCTAAAGTAGACATGATAAGTAAGGAATCAGTTGAATTTAAAGAACCTAAACTTGGTGTTTTAAGAAAGGTGAACACCATCACTACCAATGCATGTAAACATTGAATGCATGTTAAAATGAGTTTGGGTGAATATTCAATATTTGGCTTAGTGAATTTTCTCAGTGAATCAGACTTTTATGAACTAAAACATAAAAATGAGAGACAGAGGTAGGACAAAAGAGCTACATTATTGTTTAACAAGTGAACTAATCTTTATATGTACAAGAAGCTGGGATATACATTAAACACCTTGATTGTTCACACTGAGAAAACAATCAAAATGATAGATATCGCATTCACTAAATAAACATCATTAAATAAAGGAAAACAGATCAGTTAATTTATTCAATTATGAATTTCAGTACTAATTAAAGGGAAACAGAGCAATGAATTTGTCCAATTATGAATGTCCGTATTAAAACTTGTTGCTATAAACAGTGAATGCATATTAAAAGAGCATCTTCAATCCCCTCAACACACTTCAAGGTAGTGAATTTTTCAGGATCTTGAATTAACTAAGAAAAAAAATATGTTAAGGAGGTACAAGTTTGTGTTCATTAACTTCAAGAAAGAAAACTTAAAAGATTTTGAAAAACCTGCACCCTTTGAATTCTTTCTTATACTTTTGCTAGTACTTTTTCATTAATGTCTATGTATAGCCAGCCTTTAGATGCAACAAGTCGTGTTTTTGTCACCAAGAATCCAATATAGACTACCTATATGGTCGTCATCCGGGGGTGGGGGGTGTTGGGTGTAAGATAATAAGAAATTGATATTCCCATCCTTATAACAACTATCTAAAAGAAAAACAAAATATCAAGAAATTGTTCTACCGGTAAAAAAACAAGCAACCACAACTGTATACTGTAAAATTACAGCCTTATAAGTTCATAGCTGACATTAGATATGGTAAAGCAAGAATCTTTGCTAATCAAATTCGACCGATTCAAAGAGTCAAGAGGCTTTAAAACTAAAAATCTGTTCAAATGCCGACCATCTATCAAGACTCAAACACCTTGATTGTTCACACTGAGAAAACAATCGAAATGATAGATATCACATTCACTAAATAAACATTCACTAAATAAAGGAGAAACAAATCAATGAATTTGTCCAATTATGAATGTCGGTACTAATTAAAAGGAAACATAGCAGTGAATTTGTCCAATTATGAATGTCACTACTAAAACTTGCTGCTATAAACAATGAATGCATATTAAAGTGAATTTGAGTGAATGTTCACTGAAAAAACAATCAAAATTTGATAAATGTCGTCCACTAAATAAAGGGAAAACAAAGAAGTGAATTATTCCAATTTGTACTGAAAAAGTCTTTGAACTGAGACGATTGAGTATTAATGCTTCCAAATTAGCGATGGAGTTTGTGTTGTGCTGAAATTCCGTCCAATTTGTGATGAATTCTTGCGTCCTTTTTGGCAATCGTAGAAGGGGAGAGTTGCGTATGTGTAACGCCCCTTTCCCGGACACCGAGTCCTTATCCGGAAAGAGCGCTCGGCACAAATATTATCAAATAAATTCAATAATATATGTAAGCCTTACGTCATACATCAGAACTAAAACGACGCGGAAGATAAAACGACTCGGGAAAACAAAAGACAAAAGATCGAACACACGGTTTTCAATGCTGTAAAACTAAATCCAATAAAGAATACTAAACCATCCAACGTTAAATCCAAAATAATTCAAACGGGACTAATCCAAAAGAAAGACAACATTGTTTGAAACTAAATCAACAACATTAATGAAAGAATCAAACTAAAAGAACTAAGTCTTCAAGAGCTCCATCTCACACGTTCTCATCAAAGAACTCATCAACACTAGCAACTTGTTCATCTTCTTTGGGGAAAGAGAAAGACAAACAAAAAGTAACGGGGTAAGTACATAAGTACTTAGTAACGCGTAGAAGATCGTACAACGTCAGTCTCATAAAGAAATAAAAGCAACGCCGTCTTTTATTAATTCATTCCGTTATTAACCCTAGCTAACTATCAAATTATATTCATAGCATAACATGAGGTTCCAAAGTTATCTAGCTTAGCTCAAGTTTGTTACATCATGAATAACAAGGGCACTACGTCTAGTAATAGGATGTACTAGGACAATCTGGGTGCAACCTACTTGTAGACACGCCCCAGAGTAGCCCGGGAATATCCGAGTCCCGATGGTGTGATAACCGGCAGAATGTACCAGACGATTTATCTAGCCAATCGATTGACCGGCGTGGGTACAGTCTACTTTGTCTGGTCAGAGAACAAATCGCGATATTGTACTATGCCTTACCAAGCATTGCATGATGTTTAAGATTATTAATCTAGCACATATGTTTGATTAGATGTTTAACTAGCCATTTAAGTTGATTCACATAAAAGGCTCACCTAACAGTCTAGTCCCTCTTCCTAAGACCACTAGACTCTAACAAAACCTAGCACATACATAGACATCGATAAACTCTAGCTTATCGAAGCACAAGGCAAATCCAAAGCTTTCGACGGTCCCACACTTCATCTTTTTAGGGAATTCATATGGTGCCGGAACTAAACGCATCAAAATCTAATTCAGGGCTTTGTCACATAAGGTTAAGCGGTAAAACATGATTATAAAGCTCGAAACCAAGCCCGACACTTTAAAATCGTGAAAAACGGAATAAACAGGTCGAACGCCCGTCTGACGCTATGTGAACTCCCGTCCGACTCGAACGTGCGTCCACCAACCTCCAGACGCCCGTCCGCGAAATTCAGCCCCATCCTGTATCTAAACTGAACCCTCAAACGCCAGTCCGTAAAATTCCAAACGCTCGTCTGAGCTGCCGCTACCTCGGACGCCCGTCCGCTCTTATGTAGACCCCGTCCGCTCGGGATTTTCCTGAAAATGCAGCAATCGCACACACGCACTTCCAACCCAATTCCAACCCAAACTCAAACCAAAACAGATTCAAAACCACGAAAATAAACATACAAAATTGCTCTACATCTTTACGACACCTTAGTCATACGATAAGAACACCACGTTACCTTAAATTTGCGTGCTACTACGATCCACGCTACCAAAGCCTTGAAAAGGTTAAACATTTAACTCCAAACCTATACACGATCAATCCAAAGATGATCACTACGATGTTTAAACTCAGAAAATGCAGCTAAACAACGATGATGAACAAACCCTAATATCAAGAACGATGAGGGAAAACTTACGTTAACGGATTTAGGGATTGTTGATATCAAAACGATCCTCGTCTCGCGGTGATCCTTTCTCTCTTGAGATGTCTGTTGAAAAGAGCAATGGATTAGCTTCGAAATTCGAAAGCCTCTTCTCTTCCTCTTTCTTCCAAACTTGCGCCCCCAGTATTTTTTTTACGTAAAACAACAACTAGGTTAATTTAGGACTAGTTTTCCTTTTATAATCCCAATTAAACTAATTATTCCTTATTAAATAAATCCCATTAATCCTTTTCCTTTTCTTTTCCCTTTTTCTTTTAATCCTTTAGAACAAAACTAAATATTCAGATTTTTCGTGAAAAGACAAGGATGCCCTTTTTGAAAAATCGGGATATTACATTCCTCCCCCCTTAAGAGGAGTTTCGTCCTCGAAACTAGATCGTACCTGGTAGATGAGGGAACTCTGGGAACTCATTGAACATGTCTGCTTCCACATTCCAAGTGGCTTCGGCCGGTGCATGATTGCTCCATTGCACTAACACTAACGGGATCACTCACCTCTTTATCATCTTCTCTTTCCTATCCAGAATCCTTATCGGCTTCTCCACGTAGGAGAGATTATCTTGCAACACTTCCGGGTCAATCTCAGATTCCACGTCCACTTTAGATAGACACTTCCTAAGCATCGATACATGGAAGACATTGTGGACTCTAGACATCGATTCTGGTAACCATAGCCTATAAGCTAACTTTCCAACTCTTTCGATGACATCAAAAGGTCCTACATACCTTGGACTTAGCTTTCCTTTCTGTCTGAACCTCTTGACACCCTTCATTGGAGACGCTCGAAGGTAAACTCTATCCCCGACCTCAAACTCTAGCGGTCTTCTTCTAACGTCAGCCCAACTCTTCTGACGATCTTGAGCGGCCTTCAGATTCTTCCTTATCACCTCGATCATCTCCTTGGCTTGCTGAACCATCTGCGGCCCTGTGATATGTTTCTCTCCCACTTCATCCCAGTAAAGTAGAGTTCTACATTTCCTACCGTACAAGGCCTCAAAAGGTGGCATACCCAAACTAGCATGATAACTATTGTTGTAGGCAAACTCAGCCAAGTTGAGGTAATCTATCCATGATCCCCCGGCATCCAAAACACAAGCTCTAAGCATATCCTCGAGAGTCTCAATTGTTCTCTCTGACGTACCCCATCCGTCTCATGGATGAAACGTCAGACTCGAGATCGATCTTCGTTCCAAAAGATTTCTGTAAACCCTTCCAGAAGTGACTGATAAATCTACTATCCCTATCGGATACAATAGATAGAGGCACACCATGAAGCTTCACTATATTGTCGATATACATAGTAGCGAACTTCTTTATAGGCATGTCCACTTTACATGGCAAGAAATGGGCTGATTTTGTAAGTCTATCCACAATCACCCAAATCATGTCATGACCGCCCTTAGTCTTAGGCAAACCGGTGATGAAATCCATCGTGATATTCTCCCATTTCCATTCCGGTACCTCCAAGGGTTTCAAAAAACCTCCTGGTCTTATATGTTCTGCTTTCACTCTCTGGCATGTATCACATTTTGCCACAAACTCCGCGATCCCTAACTTCATACCAGGCCACCAGTATCTCTCCTTGAGATATCTATACATCTTAGTGGCTCCTGGATGTACCGCAAAAGCAATCTTATGAGCTTCATCCATAACCTTCTCTCTTAGGCCATCCACATCGGGCACACACAAACGGTCTCCGTACCAAAGATGACCACTCTTGTCCAACTGATAACCCACTGTAAGCTTCTCTCGAGCTACTCGCTTCAAATCAATCAACACAGGGTCTTTATCTTGCTTAGCCCGAGTCTCATCTAGTAAATCTGACCTTGCCATCAATGGCGCCAAATTCTGAGCTTCACCCTTCCTTTCAATCACTTGAATTTGCATCCTATCCAACTGATCCACAACTTCTTGCAAGGTAGTGATAGCATTAACCGCTCTCTAGCTAAGTGCATCAGCTACAACATTCGCTTTACCCGGATGGTATTGAATGTCCAAGTCGTAATCTTTCACGAACTCCAACCATCTTCCTTGTCTCATGTTCAGATTCTCCCGAGTAAAGAAGAACTTAAGACTCTTATGATCCGTGAAGATCCTTGCCTTGACACCATACAAGTAGTGTCTCCAAAGCTTGAGCAAAACCATCTTTGCCAACTCCAGTTGTGTGTGTAGGGTAATTCTTCTCATGCACCTTCAACTGCCTAGATGCATAAACAATTACCTTTCCTGATTGCATCAAAACACAACCTAAACCTTGACCCGATGCATCTGTATATACATCATAGTTATCAAAGACCTCTCGTAATGCTAACACAGTGTTACGCCAACTTTTCTTTCAAAGTCCGAAAGCTTCCTCACATTCACCGTCCACTCATACTTAACGCTTCTTTTGAGTAAGCCTCGTGAGAGGTGTAGCTATCTTAGAGAAATCCTTTACAAACTTCCGGTAGTACCCAGGCTAAACCCAAGAAACTTCTTATCTCATTCGATGTCGGTCTAGGCCACTTAGAAAGCGGCTTCTATCTTTCTTTGGATCCACCTTAATGCCTTCTCCGAAATTATATGCCCAAGAAAACTAACTTGGTCCAACCAAAACTCACACTTAGAAAACTTGGCATACAATTTGTTCTCCTTTAAGGTCTGTAGAACCATCCTTAGGTGTTCTTCATGCTCTTTCTCATCCTTGGAGTATACCAAGATATCGTCTATGAAAACTATCACAAACTTATCGAGATAAGGCATGAAAACTCTTTGCATCAAGTCCATGAACTTCGATGGAGCATTAGTGAGTCCAAACGGCATGACCAAAAACTTATAATGTCCATATCTCGTACTGAAGGCTGTCTTAGGTATGTCTGACACCATGATCTTCAACTGATGATAACCGGACCTCAAATCAATCTTAGAGAACACCTTCTTACCTTTCAACTGACTGAACAGATCATCAATCCTTGGTAAAGGATACTTATTCTTGATTGTCAGTTTATTCAACTCTCTGTAGTCGATGCACAACCGCATACTCCCATCTTTCTTCTTCACAAACAAGACCGGTGCTCCCCACGGTGATGTACTTGGCTGGATGATGTTTTTCTCTAGCATCTCCTTAAGCTGAGTTTTCAACTCTTTCAACTCCGCTGGTGCCATTCTATAAGGTGCTTTAGCCACTGGTGATGCTCCTGTAATCAATTCGATCTCGAACTCTATGGCCCTATCAGGCATATGTCCGGGCAAATCTTCCAGGAAAACTTTGGGAAAGTCCTTAACTACACGAGTCTCTCCTAACTCGGGCCTATGATTTTTCTTATCTAACGCATAAACAACGAAACCCAGCAACTCCTCTTCAAAGCTTTTAAGGCTTTAATCACGAGATAATCGGATAACGACCACTTGCTAGGCTTGTATACGTTACCCTGAAACGTCTTAGCTGATCTTCCTGGGGCCTTAAAGATCACCCTCTTACCTCTACAATCCAAGTAGATGAAATTCTTGGACAACCAGTCCATACCCAGGATAACATCAAAATCTGAGAAATCCAACACTGTCAAAGCATACTGGAACTTGTAAGTCCCAACTCTAATATCAACTTGGGGTGTGACTTGAGCACATCTAGTAACTCTGCCCAAAGGTGTGGTTATACTCAAAGGTCTCTCCAATTCCTTAAGAGGTAGGTTCAACTTCTTAGC
This sequence comes from Gentiana macrophylla, assembly GCA_026214975.1. NCBI lineage: Eukaryota > Viridiplantae > Streptophyta > Magnoliopsida > Gentianales > Gentianaceae > Gentiana > Gentiana macrophylla. The sequence continues at coordinate 113,647,411 of CM047810.1, read as the reverse complement.
TATCTTAGAGGAAACAAAAGTCCCTGAAGCTCCAGTATCAAACAGAGCTGAAACTGCTAGATTATCTATGATTATGGTACCTAACAAGTGAATCAATTTAAGTACAAATATGTAATATCATATGCGCGCTATAGCATATTAAATATCTATAATAAACACAAACACTGAAAAGTACCTGTCACCACAAGGTCATCTAACTCTTCCGGTTCTACATCCGCTGCAAAGACACGAACTGGTCTGCTACCTGTGGTACGATTTCCCTGCTGGTTACCTCGTCCTCCTGCCTGATTACCTTGAGAGAGCTTCTTAGGACACGCTCTCGAGTAATGTCCCACTTCCCCACAGTGTAAACAACTCAAACTACCTGCCATGCACTCTCCCGTATGTGCCTTGTTACACTTAGCACATACCGATGGCGTTCCACTTGCTGAACTCTTCATGGCCGGGTTTCCTGTCCTCTTAACATTCTGCTGCGGTGCTCCTCTGTTACTTCCCTGATAAATCGAGAAAGACCTCTTATCTCCAACTACAACCGTCTGTCTATTGGAAAATCTCTCCGCAATCAAAGCTCTATCCATGACGCTTGCCATGCTGGTAGGTCTATCTCCTAGCATGTCCTTTGCCACTTCATGTGACAATCCTTCCATGAACTTGTCAATCTTCTTCTCTTCACTCCTCATGATTTCAGGGTAGAATCTGCCTAACTCATGGAATTTCTAGGAGTACTGAGTCACTGTCGTGTGTCTTCCTTGTTTCAAACTCAGAAACTCATTAGCCTTTGCATTCTGTGTTGTTCTAGGGAAGTATTCCTTGTAGAACAAATCTTTGAACACTGCCCACTCCGTAATCCTCGGATTAACCTGCTCATACGCTTCCATCCAACTTTCTGCATTTCCTGCCAACAAGGATATGGCTAAATGAGCCCACTCAGATTCTAGAGCCTTCACATTCCTGCACGTCCTCTCAAACCCACGAATCCATAAATCTGCTGCTGCTGGCTCAACATTTCCAAAGAATTCTGGCACCCTGTGCTTCTTCATCTTATCATACCAATCCACTTGTCTGTCGTAGCCCCCAAATTGATGATGTTGTATCGGTCCTTTGAATCGGTGGAGCATTCGATCTTGTGGTTGAGGTTCTTTGAACATCTTTGTTGGGGTGAGTCTGTTGCGGATAGGTGTAGCTAGGTGCTACAAAAGTATCAGATCTAGGCGGTGGTGGAGGTAGAACTGTTGGCTGAGGTGTAAAAATTAATGGTGTGGGGAAAAACGCGATGCTCGAGGCGATCGGTAATCGACTAGCCGGTGGCACACAGTGCTTCTTTGAGGTTGCACAGAGACGGTTGGGAAAGTACTCACCGGTGGATGAGAAAGTCCTAGTCCTGTCCAGCTTGTGGTCATTGGAGGCACAGGAACTCCTGGTGTTACTCCTGCTGAAGTAGTGATAACCGATATACTGGGGTTAAACCGTGAGGGACCCCCTTGTTCCACTCTTCCCCTGACGACGATATCTGGTCCTTGATTCACCCCATGCATGATGTTGCTCACAAACTGGGTGTTCACTTGGGAAACCGTAGGGCCTTGGGTAGCTGGTCCACTTCTTCTCCTTCTCAGAATCACAACCCCGGTAAATCCTGCCTCAGTGCTACCCGTCTGGGTGTTAGCCGCCTCGGTGTTATTCGTATTAGCTCCTCCTCTAGTAAGAACCATTACAGAACCAAGAAAAGAGAGGGGTTACTAAAGCTCTAACACTTATCTTAAAGAAGAAATCAAGTCCTACACAAAGCAGGAAAACCTTTCTCTCGATACCAATCAGAACGCCCTTTCCCGGACACACCGAGTCCTTATCTCGAAAGAGAGCGCCGCACAAATATTATCAATTAAATTCAATAATATATGTAAGCCTTACGTCATACATCAGAACTAAAACGACGCGGAAGATAAAACGACTCGGGAAAACAAAAGACAAAAGATCGAACACACGGTTTTCAATGCTGTAAAACTAAATCCAATAAAGAATACTAAACCATGCAACGTTAAATCCAAAAGAATTCAAACGGGACTAATCCAAAAGAAAGACAACATTGTTTGAAACTAAATCAACAACATTAATGAAAGAATCAAACTAAAAGAACTAAGTCTTCAAGAGCTCCATCTCACACGTCCTCATCAAAGAACTCATCAACACTAGCAACCTGTTAATCTTCTTTGGGGAAAGAGAAAGACAAACAAGAAGTAACGGGGTAAGTACATAAGTACTTAGTAACGCGTAGAAGATCGTACAACGTCAGTCTCATAAAGAAATAAAAGCAACGCCGTCTTTTATTAATTCATTCCGTTATTAACCCTAGCTAACTATCATATTATGTTCATAGCATAACATGAGGTTCAAAGTTATCTAGCTTAGCTCAAGTTTGTTACATCATGAATAACAAGGGCACTACGCCAGTAAGAGGATGTACTAGACAACCTGGGTGCAACCTACTTGTAGACACGCACCAAGAGCCCCGGGAATATCCGAGTCCCGATGGTGTGATAACCGGCGAATGTACCAGGACGCTTTATCTAGCCAATCGATTGACCGGCGTGGAGTACAATCTACTTTGTCTGGTTAGAGAACACATCGCGATATTGTACTATGCCTTACCAAGCATTGCATGATGTTTAAGATTATTAATCTAGCACATATGTTTGATTAGATGTTTAACTAGCAACTTAAGTTGATTCACATAAAAGGCTCACCTAACAGTCTACTCCTCTTCCTAAGACCACTAGACTCTAACAAAACCTAGCACATACACAGACATCGATAAACTCTAGCTTATTGAAGCACAAGGCAAATCCAAAGCTTTCGACGGTCCCACACTTCATCTTTTTAGGGAATTCATATGGTGCCGGAACTAAACGCATCAAAATCTAATTCAGGGCTTTGTCACATAAGGTTAAGCAGTAAAACATGATTATAAAGCCTCAAACCAAGTCGACACAAAAGCGCTGAAAAAGAAAACGGCATAAACAGTCGAACGCCTGTCTCGACCTTATGTGAACGCCCGTCCGACTTTAACGCGTCGCCCACCAACCTCCAGACGCCCGTCCGCGCGAATTCAACCCATCATGTATCTAAATCAACCCTCAAACGCCCGTCCGTAAAATTCCAAACGCTCGTCTGAGCTGCCGCTACCTCGGACGCCCGTCTGCCCTTATGTAGACGCCCGTCTGCCTGGGATTTTCCCAGAAAATCTGCAACTACGTACACGCGATTTCCAACCCAATTCCAACCCAAACTCCAACCAAAACAGATTCAAAACCACGAAAATAAACATACAAATTGCTCTACATCTTTACGACACCTTAGTCATACGATAAGAACACCACGTTACCTTAAATTTGCGTGCTACTACGATCCACGCTACCAAAGCCTTGAAAAGGTTAAACCTTTAACTCCAAACCTATACACGATCAATCCAAAGACGATCACTACGATGTTTAATCTCAGAAAACGCAGCTAAACAACGATGATGAACAAACCCTAATATCAAGAACGATGAGGGAAAACTTACGTTAACGGATTTAGGGATTGTTGATATCAAAACGATCCTCGCCTCGCGGTGATCCTTTCTCTCTTGAGATGTCTCATTTGAAAAGAAAGAACGGATTAGCTTCAAATTCAAAGCCTCTTCTCTTCTCTTTCTTCCAAACTTGTGCCCCAATATTTTTTTTTTACGTAAAACAACAACTATGTTAATTTAGGATTAGTTTTCCTTTTATAATCCCAATTAAACTAATTATTCCTTATCAAATAAATCTCATTAATCATTTTCCTTTTCTTTTCCCTTTTCTTTTAATCCTTTAAAAAAACTAAATATTCGATTTTTCATGAAAAGACAAGATGACGCTTTTTTTGAAAAATCGGGATATTACGATTATGAAGTTTGGAAAATGCGTGAATGAAGGTTAGCAGATTTTTTTATTATGAAGGGTAAGAGTGTCTTTTTATGCAACATTTTTTTAAATTTGTCCTATTTTGTCCTTGGGCCACATTACCCCCCCCCCCCCACCTCCCCAAAAAAAATGCACTTTCTTTTCATCCATCGTTTTTTAAATATTTATATATCTCGATCTACAACTCTAAACATGAAAATTCTTTCACCAATTTTTTAAATTTTTCATGCTATTTTTTTTGAGACCAAATCCGTCATATTCCGATGTAATTTCCGAAAACCCACCGTCAAAATTCACTGTCGAAATTAACTGTTTTTTGAGATTCACTGATGAGATCCACCGAGTGAATTTCGACATTGAATCTCACGAAAAAGACGTAATGACATCAAACAAAGTCTCAAAATGAAGTGCATTAAAAAGTAAAAAAAATCTGTAAAAATCTAGATCAAAAGATGTGAGTGTTTGAAAATAAATGATGGAAGAAAAAAAAAAGAAGAGGGAGAGAGAGAGAGAGAACAAGCAACAGCATGCGTGTGAACTTTTTTTTTTTTTTTTTTTTTTTTTTTTTTGGTCTTTTATAAAGCTATAAATATTATAGTTGTTGTCGTTTTCCTTATAAAAATTATTTGCATGTCATGTTATTTAAAACTAGTATTTTCTTTTAATGAGAGGAAACAGTAAAAACAAAATAAAAACCAGATTGAAAATACCAAATCAAAAAGCTATTGCTGGAAAAAGGAAACATTATTCTCCAGAAAACGTCCAAGCAGCAACAGAAAACAGTTTTTGTACTTGAAAAAATATTACTCCCTCTGTCCTATTTTATTTGTCCTGTTTGACTTTTTAAAGATATTTTGACTAGCGTATTTAATGCTTTGAATCTCATTAAATGATTCAATATTTTTACATATGATAAAGTATTTTTAATCCTATCGCCCTTTTCCAGCAATGGTAGTTTTGTGCTCCTTTGAGAACAGGTTGAACAAGAACAATATATCGTAGGATTCTACCCTGGGTGAATGTAGTATAGATTACCAATATAATTCAGATTAGCAATATTGCCATATGCCATCTTTGAATGATGAACCAATTAGAAGAATATACATTCTTCAAGAAATTCAGATTAGCAGTATTGAAGCTTCTTGTTTTAAGTTTATAAAGTGTGGAGATCGCTTAAACGCTTTTTGTTTTGGCGCTTCGATTTTTGTGTACTTTCTTTTTACTATCTATCATCTTGTTAGATATGTCGAGTTTTTAATAAAATCTTTTCGACGTTCAAAAAAGAAGAATTGTTATAAAAAAAAAAAATGAAAAAAATACAGAAATGAAATAAAACACAGTAATAGCTTAACACATTCATACATCAATCTTTTGGATACAACACAACACAAAGGAGAGCATTAATCCTTTTAACTGACATTTTACTACGTAATTAAATAACGTATGTTTTTGAATTAACAAAAACACACGCGTGCATTTACACTGAAAAATGTAAAAACAGTCGTTAAAACACAAGTTTTTTTTTTTTTGTCACTTTATTGTGACAATTTTATTGTACGTAGAACTAGCATTTTTCGATTCCGAGAAAGGATATATGTAGCAAGCATCCATTTAAGAAGCGCAGATGGTGTACCCTTGGTTTTCAAGTACACAACTACTAGTTACAACATCTCCCTCTGGAGTAACTATTCCCAGACACCTGTAACCAGATGTGCACTCGTTTGAAGCAAGGCAGCCTCCTTCAGGAGTTACAGTATCACTAGCGTCTAGTGTAATCCTTCTTGGGCCTTTCACAGGACCTCCAAAACTCCCTTATCAATATATAGGAAAAACAAAATTAAAGGCATATACATACATATATGGCGTTTAATACGAGAATATTAATGATGAAAGATGTGTTTGAATGAAACATTAATGAACTAGGGTTTAAGAGAATGATGAAAAATGTGTTTGAAACAATACTGATCGATGGAATTTTAAGAACTCTGAGTCCAAACAATAACTTAACATGACTATCGAACTCGAACTGCACTCGAGTGAGTTAAAGGAAATATATGCATGCTTTTATTTTTATTTTTTGAAAATAATATATGATTGAACTTGATGATATCTATATTAACACTGAAGAAAAGAAACCTCAAATTCTATATATTTGAAATGTTTTGCACTCCTAGGCAAGGGGCGGATGCACGTTCACTTAAATAGGGTCCGTGTACCTCGCTAAAAATAAAAATAATTTACATTTAACTTATAAAAAAATATTTCGGATTCCATGAAAAAAAGTATTTACTTTATAAAAAATTTATGGACCACACTGAACAATATTTCTGTTCCTAAAGAAAAAACAATATTTCTGAATCCGCCACCCTAGACCCTAGCTACTAGGAACATGATATTAAGAAGGTAAGAATTGAGTAGAGGCTCACTAGAAAAGAAGAAGAGGCATACAAAGATGATGACGAATGCAAGCTTGGCCATTCTTTTTCTTCTCTCTTTCTTTTAGCTTTTTCTTGCTTCTTATTAATTGATGAAGATCTTGTGCGTTTTTGCCTTTTCCAATCAAGTCTCTATTTATAGGTCAATAATAAGGAAAAAGGTGTTGCTACCTATGTTGCACTATATGGACACGGACACGGACACGACACGGACACACGGCTAATTCCCAAATTTAAGGACATGACACGCCGTCGACATATTATATATATATAATTTATCAAAAAAAAATATTCGTAAACATCTGAAAAAACTAGATAAATAGGATAGGTATTACATAAACTCTATGAATATCTAGAATATATTTTCGACCTTTATACGGTGCCAAAAGAAATTGTGATTGACCTTTAAAATGATTGTTTATCAACAAAAAACATATAAACTTGATACGGCTTATTATTTATTTAATTATTGTAGAAATTAAAATCGTGTATTTTAACGTTTCCATTGAAGAAAGCTTAAATAAAAAATTTTAAAAAAATGGGTTTAGGAGTGTCGGGAAGTGTCGGTGCCGTTTCGGGGAGTGTCGACAGTGTGTCGGAAGCGTGTCGGGTATTTAAATTTTAAATAATATTAATTTAATCAGCCGACATGTGTCGGACACGGTGTCGGAGCGTGTCATGTCGTGTCTTGTGTCGGACACGACGCACGACGACCAGATTGAAGTGTTTGTGCATCATAAGTTGCTACTATTATTACGGTTTGTGTCGTAACAAATGACATAATATATACTTTTATAATAGTATGTCGATTTCGATTCAATCCGGTGGATATAAATCCTACCCCACCCATTAGGGTAAGGTATCTTTAAGGGTATGATAGGATATAAGTTTGATTTTTCAAAACCCACTGTCAGTGGCGGATCCAGAAATTTTGTTCAAGAAGTCCGTAATTTTTTCCCTATTTTTTTTCACGGGGTTCGAAATTTTTTCTATAGATAAATTATAGAGTTTTTATTTTTATTTTTAATGGTCATGGACTTATCATGACAAGTGTGTGTCACTTTCTCATTTACATCAGTAGACAAGGCAAGGGTGTTTGCACCCTTTGTCAAGGGGGTGCAACCGACCCCATAAACTAAATTTTTTTTGGTACAAATACTAGAGATTTTATATATATATATATATATATAAATGAAAATGACCCTTTATTTTTATCTATTGCGCCATAGTTACATGTATAGCATTACATATACAAATATATGTGTGATACTTTAAAAAAAAGCGACAAATATCTCACCAAATGTCAAAAATCTCAGAATGCTTCTCTACTTTGTAGATAGGAATGATATTGATATCTATTTTCTACTCGACGTAATACTCACCCAACCCACCATATAATATATTATTTTAAACGTTGCATATACATATTTACATAAATACATACAAACCTTCATGCATGCATACAATAAAATTAACTGAGTCAATATCGATAATTAATATCATGAAAAACGATGTAATGATATCTAACGAAGAGCACAAGTAATAAAAAATTGGTGAATTAATTATCATGTTTGAAAAACTAGATTAAAAAATAAGAGTTTTTAAAAATGAATGGGAAAAGAGATTTTTTTTTTTTTTTGACACAGTTTGCGTCAATGCTTCAGGGGACTTTTTCTTTCTTTCTTTTAAGCTAAAAGTCTTGTAACTTGTCATTCTCCCTATAAATCTTATTTAATTATCCTTTTATTTAATTTTTCTTCAAAAATTATAATATTTCCTAATTATTTATTTTTTTAATTTTTGTTCTCTTTATTTCGAGACCTTAATTACCGTATTCTGACGTAATCCTTGAAAATTAACTGTTGTTGAAATACATTAAATGAATTTCGAGAGTGAATCACTTGAATAACGATCCAATGATATCAAATGAGGTCTCAATAAAGAGTGAAAAAATAAATACATAAAAATTGTTGAATTTTTTTTTATTGCTTTTGGAGGTTTAGATCAAAAAATAAATGTTTAAAAAGGATGGAGGAATTTCCTAAAAAAATGATTGGAGGAAAGAAAAAATGTGAACGGTTTGGCACATTCGAAGGGAAAAACAAATCGCATGTTTTTTTTAATAGATGTCCTTAAACTTATAAATTTTGGAGAAGATGTCATTCTCCCTATAAATGTATTAGGTTTTCATTTTATTATTTTTATTTTTATTTTACATCAAAAAAAGGTTGTCATTTTAATTAAAAATCTTATAAAAAAAATGCCATAATTTTAAATGTCTATGGATAGTAATTCTTTGGTAATGACATGTAATACTTCAAATGGTGAATAATTTATCTGGTATTAAAGCTATTTGTTTAACACAACATATTTTATTCATAGAAAGAGAAGATCGATAACTCTCGATATAATATTCACATAGTTAGGGATGAGCCAAGAAAAACATAATTAAAAACATGCAATGATATTCAAGTAGCTGGGGATCATCAATTATTGATTTGACACATTTCTCAAATAAAACAAGCAAAGACAACGAGGTTTCAAAAAAAGCTTAATAAAATAATTTGACACATTCCTCAAGTAAAACAAGTAATGATAACGAGGTCTCAAAACAAAAGGCTTAAAAAATAATTTGACACATTCCTCAAATAAAACAAGGAATGATATCAAACGAGGTCTCAAAACAAAAGGCTTAAAAAAAAGAATCTTTTATTAATAGAAAGAGAAGATCGATAACTCTCGATATAATATTCACGTAGCTAGGGATGAGCCAAGAAAACATAATTAAAAACATGCAATGATATTCAAGTAGCTGGGGATCACCAATTATTGATTTGACACATTCCTCAAATAAAACAAGCAATGACAGCGAGGTTTCAAAAAAAAAAAAAAGCTTAATAAAATAATTTGACACATTCCTCAAGTAAAACAAGTAATGATAACGAGGCCTCAAAACAAAAAGCTTAAAAAATAATTTGACATATTCCTCAAATAAAACAAGGAATGATTTCAAACGAGGTCTCAAAACAAAAAGCTTAAAAAAAAAGAATAAAAAAATTTGAGAAATTTTTATCAGTTTTGAAGATCTAGATAAAAGAATATATCTGTTTAAGTAGAAATGAAAAATAAGAGAGAAAAGTATTAATGGTCTGAGACTAAAGAAAGAAAAAAAAAATTAACATGCTATTTTTTGGGGTAGATGTCCTTCGACCTATAAATTTGGACAAGATATTACTACCTCTTTCTCAAAAAAAAAAAAATATATATATATATATATATATTACTACCTCCGTCCCATAAAAAGTGTTCATTGTTTAAAAATTAGTTGTCTCATAAAAAGTGTCCATTTATAAAACTAATACATCATTTAATGCATTTTTTTTTCCACACATACCCTTATGTTTGCATTTAGTGTTTGTATGTTCATTTCACATTTCAATAGATAGTAATCGCTAATGGCTAATGACGTGTATTATTACTGAGGAAAATGATATAAACACAGAAAATTACACATAAATATGTACCGAAATGTGCTCCATCCATCGATTAATAATTAAGAATAAAATAAAAAGTACAAATGATAAATCTCAGCCGCATGATTGAATTTCGGGGATGAGTTCGATTGAATTCCCGGTACCCCCATCACCCCCCTATTACTAATAATTTATTCACTTACTTAGAGCACTCGCACTAAAAGCTGTAAATGATGTTAGATCTGTATTTTACAGATTTAACTCATTAAATTTGTCAAAAATATGACTGCATTGAAATCTGTATACGGATCTTGACAATTATGAATATATGATGTTAGACCGTAGATGTACCGCACAAAGCTATAGCAACTCTACGCTTTTCTTTTTTTTCTTTTTTCTCTTCTCTTTTACCACTATCCTATCAATTCCCACTTTTGTATATATTTGTTTAATTATTATAATTATTATTATACTTTTCACGTGTCACCTCTTCTTTGATTTTATCCCATATATTAGGGATACAATTTTGTTTCTTAATAAGTTTAAAAAAATGGCTCATAGTAACTCCGATTAAAATGAGTGATGAAACAAAAAAAATATTGATATATTAATATTGTATAGATTATTGGTAATGATTGTTAATGTGTTAACATAAGTTCACATTGTGTGAATATGTGTATTTGAAATTATGGTTGTTATTTTAATTATATATATTGTTATAAACACAGACAGAAATCTTGCAATTTAAGAAAGAAACAAACACACAAGCAATGCAAACAAAAAGAATGGGGAAATTGATAAAACACAGAAACAAGAAGAACACAGTGATTTAACGTGGTTTCCGGCGTTATGCCGACTACTCCACGGATGAGAAAAAGAGATATTTATTATGCATTGCATTACAAGGTTTTCACAAGTGTGTGAATAACACTATGAAAGACACACATTACATTGATTACAACTTCGTATTTATAGACACAAATCCCAAACTCTAATCACAAAGATCTTTGTCGAATTTCTCATAAATACCAGATGTGGACCCACTCAAATTATTATCCACCGAGACAAAACTCACTCAAAAGCGACTTCCTGGACTTGTAATCAATCGCCCCAAATGTAGAACTCAATATACTCAACAGAATCTCAAGCCTCCAGAACCGGATCATTGACTTGAGAAAAAACTTCGCTTGCACTTCATCAAACTGACTTTCACAGAACTAAATATACTTAACTGAAACTGACCATCATTCTCAGTCTTCAGTTTCTCAGATTAGTTCTACCAGATTAATCTATCAGTTTAGAGGACAAGTCACCAAAACTGACAAATCTCCACCTTGACTTGAACTCCCATTCAACGTCACCAGATTGCATAATCAGACGTACTTGTACCAGATGCATTCGTCAATGCTAGGATGTACAATACCAGACTTCACCTCAGAATCCACTCAAGTTGATTTGTCCTCAACTGAGTATCTAGATTTCAGTTTACAAGCTTTGAATATTCAGCAAGTCCAGACACAACTGAAACTTGCTCTGCTGAACTGGTTTAATGAACATATCAGCAGGATTCTCCTTGGTGCTGATCTTCTTCACTACAACCCTCTTCTCATTTCTTAGAAAATGATAGCCCAGATCAATATGCTTGGTTCTCTCATGATGAACCTGATCCTTAGCTAGACAAATTGCACTTAAACTGTCACAATAAATCTCAGCTTGATCCAGATGTAGCCATAAATCACTGACTAGTCCCTTCAACCAGACAACCTCTTAGGCTGCTTTAGTAAGAGCTATATACTCAGCTTCAGTAGTTGATAAAGCCACTGTTTCCTGAAGAGTTGCTTTCCAGCTGACAACTGAATTCCCCAATGTGAAAACATAACCACTCATAGATTTTCTACGGTCCATATCACTGCGATAATCGGCATCACGAGATCCTCGTGACCGGTTTACGAATATCACCTCCATAAATGAGACCAACATTAGCTGTACCTCTAAGGTACCTGAACATTCTTTTCACAACTTTCCAAAGTGTTCCTTTCTAGGTTGAGCCATAAACCTGCCGACAACACCGATCGCTGAGCGAGATCGCCCTAGTGCACACCATGGCATACATCGATCGCTAACCGCACTAGCATAGGGGAACTCTTGACATATACTCCTTCTCCTCTGCTGACTGTGAAGCATAAACTGACAAATGAACTTTTGATTCCATAGGAGTATCTATTGGCTTAGCAGCTGACATGCCAAACTTTGACAAAATCTTTTGTATATAGCCCTGCTGAGATAAAAACAATTTCTTCTGACTTCTATCTCTCCAGATCTCCATCCCCAAAATTTTCTTGGCTGCACCCAAATCCTTCATTTCAAACTCAGCACTGAGAAGGTCTTTCAGATATTGAACATCAGGCTTCTTCTTTGCGGCTATCAGCATGTCATCCACATATAACACAAGATAGATGTAAGATCCATCTTCCAATCGATCATTATAAACACAAAGAATCATAAGGACTTCTGCTCAGAACTCCAACCTGGATGATATAACTATCAAACCTTTTATACCATCGTTTCTAGGAGCTTGCTTCACTCCATACAAGGACTTCTTCAACTTACACACAAGATCTTCCTTGCCAGGAACTTGGAAACCCTCTGGCTGAGTCATGTATATCTCTTTGTCTACCTCACCATGTAGAAAAGTTGTCTTCACATCTAGTTGCTCCATTTCTAAGTCCTGCTGTGCCACCATTGCTAGTAACACTCTGATTGAAGTATGTCTGACTACTGGTGAGAATATCTCATCAAAGTCCACCCCTTCTTTCTGACTGAACCCTCTTGCAACCAAACGTGCCTTATGTTAGGAAATCTACGCGGGAACGCAGCGGAATTCAAAAATTTATTTCCTATCGACCCAAGATCGACTTCGTTTAAGCAATAAACAAATAGATAGTAGACGGTGGTTACCTTGGTTGATCTAAAAGATCGACGCTTTGACCGTCTAAGGAGAGTAGTTCTGCATAGAGCCACCCAAGTGTTCGGCCTCTACCGCTAGTCCACACGAACACCCGCTGAATCCCATCATGGATTGCTATTGGAAAACTCCGGTTGCTAGACCGGCCTTTTTCCCCTCTCTCCAACTCTCTATAGGATGCTCTCTAATTTTACACAAGAACTATTAGCTCTTGGAATTATGATGTACAAAAGAGCTTGACACCCACCTCTTATTTATAGTGTGTGGCGCCATCTTCTGTGAGTGGAGAGAAGAAAACCTTTTCCCAATAAAATAAGAAAAATATAATTGATTGATTTATCTCATTTATTATAATATCTTATATCAAAATAAATCTAGGATATTGTCAATATCTTATATTGAATATTCCCAAGATATTGTCAATATCTAATATTGACTATCTTTATTTTATTACCATAAATCAATTTACACATTTGTATATATATCACAAATATATTACACATATATAAAAAATCTATTAATATATATTCCACAAATATGCATGCATCACCAACATGCACACACGCACACAAGTTGGATATATATATATATATATATATATATATATATATATATATATATATATATATATATATATATATATATTAATATCTTATATTAATATTTAGTAATATCATAATTAAATTGCACAATCCAAGTGTATCTTATACACTTCAATGTGGCGCCCATATATAGCCAAATATTGGCTTCCGAATATTCTTTAATTAATATAATATTATTAATATCTTGTATTTAATTTATTCATAATAAATAAATACCACCATATTAATTTACCACTATAACCCTTATAGTCTCGAGATAAACTTTCCTTATTTGGTTATCATCTATAACCACATTTTAATCCGACTAGATGTTCATATGTGTGTGACCCGATAGGCTTCCGAATATGTTGGCCGTAGACACAAAGTGCAAATTACGAAAATGCCCTTCATGCCTAACGATCACGGGATAGCGTCTAGCAACACACCGTGACCCCCAATCATCGGAAGAGTCAAATGCAATGACTACTACCTTTCATGTGAAACAGCTTCACGCGTAACTTACAATCCTATCATTGTATTAGTATCCATACGGTCGTTAGTCGAGTGTCAAAACATCAACGACCGTATCTTATAATCTGGATATCAAGCTCTCTCTCGAAGTAACTCGCTTACTCCCACTTTGCAAAGATTCACGAGAGTAAGACATTCCTTATAAGAAGGCCATTTCGGATATTCGATCCCAATCATAGGATACGTGATTCCCGGACGACCAATCATGTATACTCCGCATGCTTCAATATCATACCCAATCACTACCGCATGATCGCCCCGTGGCTGGGGAAACCTCAATAGTGTCAAAGCATGACAATCCACACCGTGATGCCATGAAGACTCCGGTCCAAAGGATAATTACACAACCGCCACATAGTGTGACACTTATCCGTGTAAGTGGGTCGATCTAACGACGCATTCTCTAATACACGCCCACGCATACCCAAGTGTCTCTACACTTCGATAGACGAGATCTATCCACGCCTAAAGATGAAGACATCTAATACGTGCTAGCCTCGCTTATACTATCAATGCCTGCTTAATAGTACATCGCCTAGAGACATTTAAGTATCAAACTTATTAAAGTGATTAGAGTTCTCATCAACCATAATCGCCTATCATGGTTTCTCTATCACAGTTTAATACTAAGGACGTTATCATATAACAATTCATAATTGGTTCTTTAAAAGAACATATATATGACAACATAAAAGCCATTCAATATATGTATAAACACAAAGAAATAGTAGGAATGATCCGACCCGGTCGGATCCGGTCCAACCCGATTGGGTTTAGGACACTATTTCAACAATCTCCCACTTGGCCTAAAACCAATCACTCGCACACACAAGACCAAGTTGAAACACAAGAATCTCATGCGATACTACTTAGCAACCACCTAGCCATAAACGGATCACTATCCGTGGGGACTCGAACTATCTTCATGTCATGTTCCAAATGACCAAGTCAAAGGAACCGCCTCAACACACACACGAATCTCTCGACGAGACCCCTGGTCCTTGATTCAAGCAATGAATTCACTTACTATATCAGCTATATATAAAAGGTGGAAGAACCATACAAGGTTCAGGAATGAACCTTCTAGATCCATGTATCTCTCCCGCTACGCCTCTCTAGGCACTCTTGTGTTTTGGCCTAGTTGTAGAATTCTGATGACCCATATGCTAGAACATTTCCGAGTTCAATTTGTATCACTTAATCAAAGTGATTGCAAACCTGCATCAAGCTCCCACTTGCCTTCATAAGACTCAGGATATACGTCTGTATAACTATATTTATCCAACTCCAAGTTTCGATAAACAAGGAATTCTTCCTTAACTTGTTAAGGATATTCTCGACATTCACCAGATTTACTTTCATACTTGCTCATGACTATTCATGAACTATGAACATCCGGCATTTCCTTTATGATGGTTCCAATTGCCGTAGCAAAGGAAACATTTCATAATCATCATCTTTCACCTTATCTTTAGGACTAACGTCCTAACATAGATAGATCTCGAGAACACCGACTAGCAGTATCCCCTGTCGCGACCTATGCTAAACCCTTTTAGCATCACATCTATATAGGTAAACTATAATCTAACAGCAGTTAAATCTATCGCTATAGATTCTTATTTCTAAAAATAAGAACTGCTAATCCAAGTGCTTTCGTAAAAAACCTTGAACTACCAAACATTAATTGACTTGTGACATGGGGTGATAATTCTAGAGAGATATATAATACCTTACTCAAAAATCGTAACACACTCCCACTATCCATATTGCACATGGGGCATATCCTTCTTTGGCTAAATCAAACTCCTTTGATTATCTAACAAAGAAATCGTCTAGAGAAACTTGTTTGAGTCCATAAATGGATCTCGTGGGCTTACATATCATGTTATCGCCTATGAACATCGAGCTTTCTACCCAACGCCTTCAACACTATCATATAGCCATGATAATGGTTATAACAAGCATCATCCCGATTAGAATCGGGCTCGGTTAGCGGCGATAAAGGTAATTACAAGGTTTACACCCTGCACTTCTCCGTCCGTCACTATAGCTTGATAGTAATCATATTACAATCCATGTCGACCTTTCGAGGACATTCCCTTAGGTAAGACAGACTAGGTTCACAACCTGGTTGTCACTAATGGAATCTAATTCGATTTTATGGCTCCTGGCCATATCTCTCAATCTTGCCTTTTAAACATTCTTTCATAAGTCGTGAGATATTCATTCATCAAGATGAACATACCAAAGAAATTTTTCGGGCTCTAAGGTTATCCACGGACTTACAGAACTTTGTGTGCACCTTGGAAAGGTTGTTATACACCTCATCGCTATCGCGGCGTCTGCTTCATGTTCCATTGGTTGAATATATCTTTGTGGTTCTCAAACTCTTTTGAGATCTCGATTCACTCCAACGCTTCTTTTGGAAGAAACACTTCCTCTAGAAGACAAAGACATGTTTGGAGACAAACATTTTGCTCATGGACAAGTAAACAATATCAAGCGTACTTGCTAAGATATTCCACAAAGTTGCATATGTCGTACTAGGCTCCAAGCCTTTCTGACTTTGCCTATGACAACTTCAAATCACCGGTTAAGATAGATTCGACATTATCCTCTTCCATATCTAATATGGAATTTATTCAACCTTTATTCTTTGGAACTCGGTTAAGTATAAGGGCACTTACCCGAAACGGGTAAGGGATACATCGCATGGCTCGCGTCACACCTTTATCTTATAAAGTGTTATTTCCATTTTGGGAACACAATCTAATTGCGTAACCCAAAGATGGTATCCTTCAAGGAGAATCTTATTCCTTTTAGCATCGACTTCAAACACCCTTGTGTATTAATTACTTCAATCCAATTGAAGATTAATTCCTAAGTAGCTCATCAATCTCATATTAAATCTTGGCTCGAACTTTTGGCTTTCCGAATTATGCACTTCATCGAGTACACTTGACTATTTCTAAAAATAGTCATAGAGACTAATAAACAATTATTTGTGGCACTAATTGTCACAAGCCAACAAACATTGGTATGTTTAGGCTTTAGACAATTTTTCTAGATTTTACAACCTTTTCGAAAAAGGGTATTTTAGTCCTCTTTGGATAAGATGCGTATAACCCACATGATTCATAATCATATGGTTCAACATCATCAGAATGACGTTTAATTACACGCTTCCCTTCCAGAGAGACTAAATCTAGAGTAACCACAAATCAAGGATAATAACCATACAAATATTTAGTTGAGATCCCATCACTTATATCATCTATATAGTGACATCAATCTAGTATGTTAGATTCAGTGACCTTCCAACTTTATCGGAATAACATTTATTCTTTACGATTGAATATGTCTACTAAATCTGATAGTGAACAAAAATTCTAAAAACCAAACCAACCGGCTGAACCAAATTGAACCAAACCGGAAATGTATAAACCGTGGTTTTTCGGTCGGTTTTCATATAACTTAAAACCAAACCGTTGAATACAATTTGGTTCCAATTTAAGAAAATAAAAACCGTTTAAAACCGAACCAAACCGGATGATATATATATGTATATATATATACACACACACACACACTCACACTCACACACACGCGCGCACACACACACACACACACATCTAATACTTTAAAACATCTATACGCCTTTTACTATCTATCTCAATCTATTTGATATTTTTACGTGTAATATAGTGCTGCTACGTAGTTAATTTCATATCCTACATATTCAAATTTTGTTGATCATTTCACAGAATAGTCTTCAATCATTTAAAAGAATCTTGAGTACATTTCGGTTCACAACTCACCACAGCTAACTCGTTCTTCTCTTTATACTTGCTCAACACCAATATTTGAAATATGTGGATGCTCATTTGAATGACTTACCTCTCAATGATATTGATGAACTTCATTATGGATATTTGTCGATGCTGATTTGTATGACTTACTTCTTTTAATGATATTGATGAACTGCATAATGTATATTTTTTTATTATCTGGATAAATGCATTTATAAACCTTAGTTTTATATACGATTGTCTTTGATTTGCTTATAATTAGGTTATGTTGGACAATAACACAGTACAAATAATCAAATATCAGTGTTTTGGAGATCATAAAATCATGAATATTTTCTTACTAAATAAAACTCAAATCTGTGTATTATCTATCTTTCATTTGTCTCTCTTTACTTATGAAACAAATCTATTCCTCTTTTTTCCATAATCTTACTCAAAATACTATTTTGTGTTATGCATTTTGAGATTTATGTATCTCATTTAATAATATAGTTGGTTGTTCATTAATATTAGTTTTTGTAAGTTGATGATTCATTGATGATCGAATTGAAACGAGTAAGATAAGAACCATGTGAAAACCGTAATAAACCGGAACCAAGCCGAACCAAACCGGACCGAATAACATGGTTTACGTCTTCAAACCGTTCTAGTTTGGTTTCAAAAATTTGAAACCGTATAAAATGGTTCGGTTTTAAAAATGATAAAAACCGGCCGAACCGGACCATGTTCACCCCTAACTAAATCCTAACAAATAACCGAAAACATGTTCTTCATAAGAACCGGAACATAATAACATTTATTTAGTTCCCTTATCAGTTTACTAGATCGAGAAGATGGTAAGTGTTACAACGTTTGCTTCACCTTCCATATCTGTATTCAATCTTTCTAATTTAATCACACTCGTAAGGTATCATATATCTTAGAGTTGACTTTGAACTTAGACAGATTTATCTCAACTCACTTGCCTAGAATAGAAACTTCAATAAGTTCTCTATTTAAGCACACGCCCTAACTTTCCTTTTAATCCTTCAAGCATTTGTAAATATTTCTTGATGTAGTCTTCATAAGACTTAAGAAAGATCACAAGAGCTATGTCTATGATTTCCTTTCATAAAGAAAATCTAAAGTTTATTAAATGGATTATTTAACCTTTTAAATCGTATTTAAAACATTAACTATTTAATTAACCTTTAAGCAATGATAGAATTAAGTCGATACTTAAATCTTTATTATTTTGAAAACAACCTTTCCAAAATTAGATGTGGTCATTCTTATCCAACGTTTGAATTAATTGTCATCATATGACTGAATGATCATCTTGGATCGTATCCAATATATGACTAATTCGTTGAAACTTATTTAATCATATCATGAGCTTCCGCTTTCATTAATAATTAAAGTCTCGGAGCACTGCATCAATTATGTAATCTCCTTGTCTCTAACTACTATAACGGGATTGCTCATGCCATTGCTTATTTTAAAAGGATTAAAATTACTCAACCATATTTGAGAACGTTTCTCAAAATTAACAGTCATAATTTGGTTTTACTAATCGAGAATAAAACACAAATATAAAGTTTGCTAAAACTACAACATAAAAATGAAAATAAAAGAGTGTTGTTGTTTATACACGCAAAATCAAAAATGGTCTTTTGATTTATGATTTTGCTTCCACTAGTCAACTACTCCCAATTGACTTTCAAGAATCTTTCAAAAATTCTTTAGTGGCCAAGATCCCATCTGGTTACCCCGATTCCCGACGAGGGCCGATCAACCGGAATAATTCGAAAGGTATGTAACTCTTACCAATCACATCTCTATGTGACTCTTGGTGGTTGACTAGTCAACTCTTTGACAATTCACATCTTTATGTGGTAGTCAACCCCTTGCCTCTAGAATAAGACGGTCCTGACGAGGGCCAATCACCGCAATACTCTAGTCA
Organism: Gentiana macrophylla; assembly: GCA_026214975.1. NCBI lineage: Eukaryota > Viridiplantae > Streptophyta > Magnoliopsida > Gentianales > Gentianaceae > Gentiana > Gentiana macrophylla. Next base: position 113,627,734 of record CM047810.1, on the reverse strand, counting down.
AGTCATAACCCAATATTCACGAGATCTCATACGATCATATCTCAATAATGACGATATACCCGTGGTAGGTCAACTCCCGACGAGGGCCGATCAGTTGGATCCGAACAAAGGCTCTTCACCGTCGCTATAATATTGGGAGACAATTTTTGACATGATTTTTGTTGTGGAAGTATTTACGTAAATTAATTCACTTAATTAATTTTAATTACGGTCTCATCAAATATATCTATCTCTATAGACATACATCCTACACATTTATCTAGATCGTGCCTAGTCATGCATCTATCGTATCATATAAAATAAATACAAGCACAAAATAAATAAACGCGTAAAGTAACCGGTATGATCATGGACTTTTCCTAGAGTGCGGTTTCGAATACAAATCGACGAAACCGCGGTCACACATCTAAGGGTAGCCGCAACCGCCAATAGGATCTTTAATGCTCCATTCTCCAATGGAATTTTTATTTTCGTCTTTCTTTGGTCTTCGTCTTCTGCTCCATTCTTGTTACATTTAATTCTATCTAATAAAACAAATACACCCGCCGCACACGGGGGGGAGCTAACGGGAATGAGATGAATGCAGAAAATAAACTAGGTCACGTTCTTCATAACGGCCTAGGACAATTTTTAAAACCAACAGAAAATTAAATCATTCACATCTATCCTATCGGTCGAGTCCATGATCAATCGGGGTCCATATAATCATATTATATCTACTATATCTAATCCATACAATAAAATCTTATGAAAAAGATAAAATTAAAATTTAACTTGTTGAAGTGCTTAAAATTTAATTCCCCATAAATCGTTATTCTGTTTCTTGATCATCTGTAGTCTTAATTGATACCGATAATCAAGCTTAGAGCGCCCACATATTGCCTTTTTTTGTGTCTCAGAAGTTCTCAGATCTGCTTTATGCCTCGCCGATTATTACACTCTGAACTTGCATAGAAGTATCGATGAAGACTACTAATGATCAAGAAACAGAACCAACAGGTTTATGGGGAATTAAACTAAAAAAAAAGCAGACCGTCATGCACTGTAATCTAAACTAGACTTGCCTGAGGTCGGAGGTCTAGACTAAAGGATATTGATCCTTCTTGAGCGATCGAAAATAGTCCACGAAGCCTCACTAGGCGGGATGTCTTGGCACGTCAAACCAAGCAACCTTGTGACCCGTAATCGACCAAGATGATCAATGTCCAAAATCGAGACTTCAAAACTCGTAACCAACACGAAAACAACACAAGCAAGACTAGTATCACTAGACTACTATCAAGCTAATTTCAACAAGCAATCAAACCAATACCACAAAGCACAAAAAAAGAACAGTTTGAGTTAATGTGTACCTAACGACAAAGACATCGAAACCTCGATCTATGGATTACGAGAGCCTATTGACTTGGTAGACACCATCCAACAACAATGCAGACTCCAAATTCTCAACTTCGTGCTTAGTAAATTAAAGAACCGAAAAGAGAAAATACTTGAGTGTAATGGGAATGTAGGATTGCTCAAGAAATGATATTCGAGTTGTTACAATCCATTTGATGTATAATTGGGTATTTATAGTCAAAACTTGGAGAAGATAGCTCCAAAATTTTGAATTTCACAAACTGATTTTGCAAAATTTTCAGGGATTTTTTTAAAAAAAAAACTTATCAAAAGCTGTGGGTCATTCTTTGAAAACTTTTTTTTTACTTAATATTATTATAATATGTTTTCAAACCCAAAAAACGAAGTAAACGAGCCAATAACTTTAAGTTAGCATAATTAGAACTACTATATATAATATCAAACCAAAAACTTCCCTGAAAGATATATATATATACATACGAACCTGCAAAAATATATATACTGTAAACTTATAAAATTATATATGGTTTAAAATAATGGTATAAATACCCAATCTCGACCCTTAAACCGTATAGCCAACCGAGTTATGATTTAATCATGGTTTTTAGATTAAAACACAACTATTAAACCGAAAGGGACAGGGACATGTGACTCACCAAACCGCACTTTGAGCCACTATGGTCGGTATCACCATTATCTGCAAAAAAAAAGCGTTAATGGCAAGATTATCTCAAAATCGAAACAGAAAGAGTAGAGATAAGAGAGATATCACCAAATCATGTTCAAAGACTAAGTCTTTTGCATTCTGAATCACCAACGAAAATTAGGGTGATTAAATCCCTAATTTCCGTTTGCATTTCAACGGCTATGGCTGACCAAGGTAGCTTCTTATCGAAATTTCTGTTTCGAAATCTAAGCCTTCTCGTTCTGGATAATCGAGTTGCAATTTGACTGAAAAAATGAGAGCTTTAACTCCCGTAAATCTCTGCGAATCTGCTCGAACAAACGGCCAGAAGATAAGAAGATAAATGGCCGATTTTCTGGGGGTTTGATGAGAGGAGATAATGATTTCAGAAAATCGCGGCCATGGAAGATGACAATTGAAGCAACGGGTTTGAGAGAATGAGGGATAGGTTCAGAGTAGGAAGAGAAGTGGGGCGGCTGTCAACAAAGAAATAGGGTTTAGGTTAATGTATATAGTTTAAAAAAAAAAGAGAGAGAGCCGGATAAAATTGTTATAAAAGGCAGCCTTAAGAAAAATTGGTCATTTGGTCCAGCAGATTGAATACACCAATAATAATTATAAATTAATTAAAATAATTAAATAACCAATTAAATTGATTAATTAACTAAATTAATTATTTATAAAACCTGTAAAATAATAAAACACAAAACATTGCCATATGATGTAAACGTTAAAGTTTCATGGCCATTAGTATGACAAAAATATTATTACACATAAATTGATACTATTTTGAGAATTAATCAAATATATAAATAGCAACTGGGGCATTTTACACAACATAACTACTTGCGTCTTAATTAATCAATTAACATTTAATCTATTAAATAATTTTATCCAATCAATTAACTAATTAACATTTAATTAATTAAATGGTTTTAATCAAAATAAAATTAACGATTAATTTTAAACCGATTTTAATTTTAATTTTAATTTTAATTAATTAGAACTATTCCAAAATAAATCAAAATTAAAATTATTTCTCTTTTGTTTCTTTCCTTTTTGATTCGTAATCAAAAGAGATGTCTTTGGTTTCTAAACCAAATTTGCTTAGCAAAGCTTACTAACTTTCCAAAATCAAAATTTTGGAAGTACTTGCACTGCGCTTTTTACAAATCAAATATTTGAAAAGCTACTTGAACTATTCAAAATCAAATATTTGGAAAGGCCAAATAATTTTGGTTTAGGCCGACACTTTCCAAAATCAAAATTTTGAAAGTGGCGCAGCTTGCAGCCTTTTCCCAAATCAAATATTTGGAAAAGCGCTTAGACTCTATTCCAAACAAAGTTTGGAAAGACCATTATTATTTTAATCTGATGCAAGATCCCAACGACTCCAAACTATTTGAACCATTGGTTAGCCACATGACATAACTAAACAAAAGACGCAATTACCAATCACAACTATGAACCATATTGAATCACAAAATACACAAAACAAAATTTTGGAGATCCGCCAAAGATTGACCGGTCAACCGATCGCCGCGTTAGAAGTCGCCGCGCCGCCGCCCATTGGGTGGTGCCGCCGCCAGTCGGCCGAGCACCACCAGATCTCGTTTTTTTTTCTTTTCGTGTATCAATTTTGCAAATCAAAAAAATCTTTCATCTTTTAATTACGTGATTTAAACGATAAAATTAACTACGCAATTTAACATGCTTATTGCTTAAGCTCGAAGCTCTCTCTGATACCACTGTTAGGAAATCTACGCGGGAACGCAGCGGAATTCAAAAATTTATTTCCTATCGACCCAAGATCGACTTCGTTTAAGCAATAAACAAATAGATAGTAGACGGTGGTTACCTTGGTTGATCTAAAAGATCGACGCTTTGACCGTCCTAAGAGAGTAGTTCGCATAGAGCCGCCCAAGTGTTCGGCCTCTACCGCTAGTCCACACGAACAACCCGCTGAGAATCCCATCATGGATTGCTATTGGAAAACTCCGGTTGCTAGACCGGCCTTTTTCCCCTCTCTCCAACTCTCTATAGGATGCTCTCTAATTTTACACAAGAACTATTAGCTCTTGGAATTATGATGTACAAAAGAGCTTGACACCCACCTCTTATTTATAACGTAGGTGGCGCCATCTTCTAGAGTGGAGGAGAATAAAACCTTTTCCCAATAAAATAAGGAAAATATAATTGATTGATTTATCTCATTTATTATAATATCTTATGTCAAAATAAATCTAGGATATTGTCAATATCTTATATTGAATATTCCCAAGATATTTTCAATATCTAATATTGACTATCTTTATTTTATTACCATAAATTAATTTACACATGTGTATATATATCACATATATATTACTTATATATAAAAAATCTATTAATATATATTCCACAAATATGCGCATGCATCACCAACATGCACACACACAAGTTGGATAAGTTGGATATATATATATATATATATATATATATATATATATATATATATATATATATATATATATATATATATATATATATATATATATATCTATCTATATATATATATAGAGAGTCAATTTAATCCAATTACCCGTAAAATTCGACCCAAACCCGTTAATAGACCCGAAAGATAACACGCTTTTTTTTTTCTTTCCAATTTTATGAAACTCAATTACTGTCTAATTAATCTAATTCAATCCCTCTTTAGGGCTTCTCATCTCTGGCAACTAGAGCCATCCATCTCCCACCGAGCCGCAAAACCTTCCTCCCCCGCCGGAGTGATGGCCTTCGATATGAAATCCATCCTACGCAACCTCCATCTCACAGCGGATGAATCTACTTCTCTTGGTGTATCTCCGGAAGAATTTTCGGAAGGAGTAGAAACCAAACTGCTACCAATTTGTTTTCAACACGGAGGAAAACCCAGGTAAATTGATCGATCAAGGGCCATGGATCTTCGATAATACCTTGCTGGTCCTTAGAAATTGGAGCGATGATTGGGCGGAACAAAACTCCCTCTTTGACAACTGTGATTTTTGGATCAAAACTGGCTAAGCGGTGTAACCATAAATAATGCAAAATTTTAGTATTGTTGTGGTTGTTGATTCACGAGGGTTTTTTTAAATGGAAATAGTTTTGATTCTATAGCTAAATAACTAAGTAAGGCAGGGATGGAGTTATGGCTGTTGAATTTCACATCTATTTTGTATGTGGTCTGTGCGCAGAAAATTTCATGTATTGCATCTGGGTTATAGTAACTTCTGATTTACTTTGCAGGCATTTCAAGGATGGAGTGTGTTTATGGTGTTGCTTTGGCTGATGCGGATGTATGTATTATGTTCCATGTTTTGCTCCATGGGTTTTGGAGGATGCTCTGCGGGTTGAATTACTAGAATTGAGAGGTACGTTTTATTTAAACAACAATTGATAAAATAGGTATTTTCAACTTGGCCAGTCATTTTAATCTTAAATCTGTGCAAATGTTATGCATTAAAAAGAAAAAATTAATTAACCTGGAATATTTGCTTACATTTTCAAATCAAGTATACACTCTCTTGAGAGAAGGCCTTTATCCAAATAGTCTGCTTCGCAGTTGAGAAAAGAAAGTCATATTCATCTTAAGGGAACATAGTTCCACAGCACAATTTATGTAGGCATACCACTATTATTGAAAAATATACCTTAGACACATTCACTTATAGTCTTTTATGGACATGATGTTGATTTTCAAAGTTATTAGCTATGAACGTGAAAATGGTATCCACATTTTGGATTTAACAAAGTCATGGTGCCTGTGCAACGTGCAGATGGGACTTTTGTTATAAATAAATAAAAAGCAGATGGGACCTTTGATGGAATGATTAACAACTAGAAGCTGAGACTAATCGTATATGGACGTAGGAGTGAATCTAATGGAAGTCTTAACACTAATGCCAGGGGCCAAGACATATTTCACGAACGTTATCTTTCTCTGATCCGGGTGGTAGTATACAATGGTAAAAAGCAAAAACAAGCAAGCAGAAGTGATCTTTGTGAATGTCAGGTTATATCCTCTACTCGATCTATTAAGTGGTTTTGTGTTTGTAATCATTGTTATATTCATAGTGGGTCTTTTATGCATATTGTTCATTTTTTTGCTGTTTTTTTTTTTTTTTTTGGGTTTGTGTTTATTTGTTTGAGAAATTGAAACACATTGATTTCATTCTTCAAGCCTTTTGTTTTCAGTACTTCTGGTTGGAAGTTTAAAAAATACTTACCACTGCGCTGCAGATCGATCTTCAAAGCTTAAACAATGGTATAGCCCACCCGTCCCATTTCATGAGATGAAGAGATAGCACGTTTCGATCTGAGGTAATAATGTCTACCTTTCCTTTTTTTTAACTTCCATTCCGATTGACGGCGAGCATTTTTGTTGTTCTGCGATTTTGGTTGTAGACAGAGTTTTCAACGTTGAATTCATTATCACTTCTGGTTGAAAATTTTCAACCCTCATACGCTCTCAATCTCATAAGCCAACACACAATTTCAAAAAATCAAGTGTTTGAACAGTGTCGGCTCTAAAAAATCAAGCGTTTCTAATGTTCCAAAGAAAACCGTAATGTCACAATGGACTCATTTTGCAGTTTGAGAATTTTGAGGAATTTTTTCCCCTTCCTGTACTTGCCTTCTTAATTTTTTATTTTTTATTTTTTTATGAAATTAAAGAACAAGCGTGTAGAGAAGGACATGAAGCTTGGTGTCAAAATATTGAAGTTGCAGGAGGTAAAACCATATGCTGGCACTATATGAAGTGAACTTGCCAAGAGGTACTTTTTGTTTGACGGCTTATTTTGTTTATTTTTTCCCTTTGTCGTACATATGTCTTCATTGGTTTTCTTATCCTTCAATTCTAGGTGCAATTTGGTTCTTCTTGGCTGTTGAGCCTAAGTTTCCCCTCTTAGTTTAGATGTCAGCGCATTATAACTCATTTGCATTGTTCATTGGAATATTTCTAGCTCATCAATCATTGTTTGTTCCTTCGTTTGTTCTTTGGATAGAGGATATGGCTCAGTTTTGTCCTAATTGGATTTCATGAAAGAAGAAATTCATGACCACAAATATGTGCACAAACGAATCCCTCCCTAAAAAGGTTAAATTTGATCCTCCTTATTTAATTCATCTTTTAATTCATCCTCCTTTTTTTTTTCCCCGGGAAACGAAAGATTTTATTAAGCGCCGGACAAAAGCCGGTAAATTACAACAACAACGCCGGACGCCGCCGGGAAAGGCCGGAACACAGCCGGACAAAAATTCATCCTCCTTATTTAATTACTCCTTATGTGCACAAGAAAATCGTTTTTTTTCCGAGAGGTCGGGCTTAGATTTCGCTCTCAAAATTCACTCTGCAGACGAGTCTCTACGAATCGAATTTTTTCCGAGAGGTGCGGTGTCTCGGTAGATTCATTGTGGTGCCAATAATAGTGCCCTTTATTTATAATGGAAACGTTTGTCATGGCATATGTCTTGATGTGAATTTCAAATTCTTTAAATGGTATATTCATTGCAGTTTTGGGAAATAAAACTCGATGGGCTTACGCGGTAGCCTTTGGTGTGTGTTTGTTGGTATGTCTGATGTTACATGGCCGTGTTAATTATAATTTAAGCCATGTTACCAAATCGTTTCCCCCATTTATTGTACCTCTTTCTTACTTTATGACGCAATCTTTCATGCTATTGCAGGAATGGAAAAGAATCATTGTAAGTTGTCTTCTATTTCCTCTTTTATTAAGAATTTGTAGGTGGTCTAATAACAACATGTTTGATAGGTCAGATTTGGTCATTAACTGTAAGAAAACAGATCAGTTTTGAGTATATGTTGGTACGCTTAGTAGAAAATGCTTAACTACAGATGAGAGATATAGAAGCATTATTAAGATTGCTTGAGAGAACTATATATATAGATATGGTACATAAGGCAGTGATATGCTTTTCTATTCATGATGGTTTATCACTTTTTCCTTTTTTGTCTGTTGTTACTTCTTTCTTTCATTCCTCATTGACTGTTTGATGAACATGTTTCAAAGTTTCTCATTGAGAAATCTGGAGCAAGATCATCATCAAAGATGTGATGTAGTATACCTTCATGGGTGGTGATTCTTTACCATGAGGCATCAACAAGACATGCCGGTAACTATTTATTCATTGTTGTTGTTCAATGTTTGTTATACACTTTCTTCTCTATCTGGATCGAAACTTATATTTTCTACCTTAGATGAATGTTTATTGAATGTTTTCATAAACTTATATTACACGAATGTTCTTACATGCATTGCACGGGTTTTTCTACTACTTTGTCGGCCCTTTGCACAGTCGCTCAAATCGTGTTTGAGTCTAATATATTTTTTTTTCAATCTCTGGAAATAAATATCTATCAAAAGTTTCATATTTTCCTTTACTAACGTGAAATGAGTTTCTTTAACAATGCAACACTGAAAATCATCGATAAAGATGTATAAAGCATACTTATTTATTTTTGTTGATATAATTTCATGTTTGATGATTTATCCAATTACAGACGTTTACCTCATCTTAAGAAACAAGCCGACCAAACTAAAACCTAAGTGAAACAAAAATGAAAAAATTAACGTCAATCGGCTATACAATGTTGTGTATCATCTTACCCGATGCCGATCTTACCTGAAGTTCTATAGCATCAACTTTATTACTCAGAGTCGGACAAAACATTTGATTTTCCTTTTCATATCATTCATTGATTGCAAAGAGACATTTCTGCATTTAAATTTTATTTATTGATCGTATCAATGACGCTCAACTGTCCCGTGCATTGCACGGGTTTATGACTAGTATATATATATATATATATATATATATATATATATATATATTAATATCTTATATTAATATTTAGTAATATCATTAATTAAATTGCACAATCCAAGTGTATCTTATACACTTCAATGTATACCCCCATATAGCCAAATATTGGCTTCCGAATATTCTTTAATTAATATAATATTATTAATATCTTGTATTTAATTTATTCATAATAAATAAATACCACCATATTAATTTACCACTATAACCCTTATAGTCTCGAGATAAACTTTCCTTATTTGGTTATCATCTATAACCACATTTTAATCCGACTAAATGTTCATATGTGTGTGACCCGATAGGCTTCCGAATATGTTGGCCGTAGACACAAAGTGCAAATTACGAAAATGCCCTTCATGCCTAACGATCATGGGATAGCGTCTAGCAACACACCGTGACTTCCAATCATCGGAAGAGTCAAATGCAATGACTACTACCTTTCATGTGAAACGATTACAGCGTAACTTACAATCCTATCATTTGTAATAATATCCATACGGTCGTTAGTCGAGTGTCAAAACATCAACGACCGTATCTTATAATCTGGATATCAAGCTCTCTCGAAGTAACTCGTTTACTCCCACTTTGCAAAGATTCACGAGAGTAAGACATTCCTTATAAGAAGGCCATTTCGGATATTCGATCCCAATCATAGGATACGCGATTCCCGGACGACCAATCATGTATACTCCGCGATGCTTCAATATCATACCCAATCACTACCGCATGATCGCCCGTGGCTGTGAAACCTCAATAGTGTCAAAGCATGACAATCCACACCGTGATGCCATGAAGACTCCGGTCAAAGGATAATTATACAACCGCCACATAGTGTGACACTTATCCGTGTAAGTGGGTCGATCCTAACGTCGCATTCTCTAATACACGCCCACGTGCGGTCAAGTGTCTCTACACTTCGATAGACGAGATCTATCCCCGCCTAAAGACGAAGACATCTAATACGTGCTAGCTTTGCTTATACTATCAATGTCCTGCTTAATAGTACATCGACCTAGAGACATTTAAGTATCAAACTTATTAAAGTGATTAGAGATCTCATCAACCATAATCGCCTATCATGGTTTCTCTATCAAAGTTTAATACTAAGGACGTTATCATATAACAATTCATAATTGGTTCTTTAAAAGAACATATATATGACAACATAAAAGCCATTCAATATATGTATAAACACAAAGAAATAGTAGAAATGATCCGACCCGGTCGGATCCGGTCCAACCCGATTGGGTTTAGGACACTATTTCAACACCTTATACTTAACTCCTTCTGCCTCAGTTATCCCTTCATTTTTCTTAAAAATCCATTTGCAAGTAACAACTCTCCTATCAACTGGATGTTTAACTAGATCCCAAGTCTGATTCTTCAGTAATGATTCTATTTCATCTCCTATGGCAGTAAGCCATTGAGATGCTTCAGAACATGTCACTGCTTCCCTGTAAGTAGAAGGTTCAAAACCATCCACTTCTTCTGCAACTTGAAGTGCGTACCCAACCATATCATCAAACCCATACCTCTTGGGGGGGTATCCCAACATTGGATCTTCTAGCTCTGCTGACAGCTATACTCTGCTGACCCACGTTTTCAGTTTGACGCTCAACTGACATTTGCTCAGCTGACTGGCTTGGATTCATCTCTCGGTTCAAAGAACGGTCGGCTTGAAAATCGACTTAGATCAGTTGATTGTTGCATTCCAACTAAACCCACCTGAAGCTCCACCTATCGCCGCTTTCGGTTTAAGACTGGTTTCGATTTGATTATCTTCCTCTTGATGAATCGAGTATATAATTTTCATCAAAAACTGTATATCTGCTAAGAATAACTCTGTTTTCTGCCGATGACCAAATTATGTACCCCTTTACTCCATCACCATACCCCACAAACACTCCTTTCTTGGCCCTTGTTCCAGTTTCCCTTCACTGATATGATAGTATACTGTGCTTCCAAATACCATTAGAACTGAATAATCTGCAGGCTTTCCTGACCACATCTCAACTGGTGTTTTGAGATTGATCCCTATGTGAGGACTCCTGTTGATTAAGTAGCAAGCTGTGGTTACAGTCTCTGCCCAAAATCTCCTTGATAAACCAGCATGAGAAAGCATACATCTTGCTCTCTCCAGAAGAGTTTCATTCATCCTCTCAGCTACACCATTTTGCTGAGGATTATTCCTGACTGTATGATGTCTGGCAATACCCTCATTTCTGCACAACTCATCAAACTCAGTCCAGCAGAATTCTAGACCATTATATGTACGAAGCCTCTTGATCTTTTTCCCCAACTAATTCTCAACTAGAGCCTTCCATTGCATGAAGCTCTTGAATGCCTCACTTTGTGTTTCATCAGCACCATCCAAGTCATCCTTGAATAGTCATCAATAAAGGACACAAAATATCTGTGACCACGTACCCAATGACTCTACATTTGATGGCCCCCAACAATCAGAATGAATGTAATCAAGTGATGACTTTGTGTTGTGTACCCCTTTCGAGAACTTGCTCTTATGAAGCTTCCCAAACACACAATGCTCACAAAAGTCCAGATTCTTGACCTTACATCCCCCAAGAAGATCTTCTGAGAAAGAACTTGCATCCCCTTTTCACCCATGTGACCCAAAGATCATGTGCCACTTGCTTTGTAAGTCGTGACTCATGAATCTCACCGATGCCACAAAGCAGTGTGAGACCAAAGAACACACCTGCCTTATAATATATACAAAGTCCCTTGCTTGATTCCCTTGAGAATCTCAACTGAGTTTTTATAGACACTCAGCACACCACTTTCCCCCTTAAAACTGAATCCCCTGCTGTCTAAAGAACTGAGAGATACCAAGTTTTTGGTCATTTGTGGAACATGTCTAACTTCACTCGCCTGAGAATCTTCCATCCTCTGTCCCCAATCGAATCGAGCCAATCCCAACTACCTTGCAGACTTTGCTTGCTTGCCATAGATATATGACCACTATCTATCTGGCGATAACTTGAGAACCACTCTGTGAGGGCAAATATGAAAGGATGCCCTGAGTCCGAATCCACACATCGCTTTGATGTGTTGACTCTCCCGCCACTAGGACCATGTCCTCATCTCAATCATGCCCACCGCCACAAAGAAATGCAAGCGAACTCGCTTCATTCGCTTTTTCCTCTTTGGACAATTGGACTTCCAATGTCCCTGCTTCTTACAGTAATTGCAAACATCTGGGGATTTAGGGCCTTTGGACTTTGTCTTCTTGGAACTTTTCTTCCTAGACTGACCATGCTCTTTTCCACTGCGGCTACTGACTATCAGTCCTGCAGCCTGATTGCCTGCCTCAGCTACCTTATGTCTCAGCACCCTGGCATGTAAAGCTGACCTTACATCCTCTAAAGTAACTGTATCCTTCCCAACTATGAAGGTCTGCATAAAGTTCTCATAGGAAGCTGGTAATGAAACTAGCAAAATCAAAGCATCATCTTCATCCTCAATCTTAACATCAATATTCCTGAAATCAAGTAATATTGTGTTCAGCTGATCAAGATGATCTCTCAACTAAGCCCCCTCATGCATAGTCAGTCAATGACCCTCTGCTTCAAGACAACTTGTTGGTCAATGACTTAGTCATATCAGCTTTCAAGCTTCAACCATAACTTGGCGGTATGTGGTTCCTCGGCTTCGTGATAACATCATCGCACAAGCACAACATGATGGTTGAATGTGCTTTCTCCTCCGTAGTATAATCTGCAGAATCGCATCCTCTACCAGATAAAGGAGTCCATAATCCTTGTTGCTTCAACAAGGCCCGCATCTTGATTTGCCACAGACTGAAACTATTCCTCCCTATAAATTTATCAATCTTCACGTTCATTGTCGACATCCTTCTAATTAAAGAACAAACCTTTGATCACAAAATCCTAGCACCGGTCACCGGTCTTGGTGAAGATCAACTCTGTTCACCTGCAACTCCACGAATCTTGAACTCTGTCGCCGCTCGATACCGGTTTGTTATAAACACGCATGAAAGCTTGCAGTTTAAGAAAGAAACAAACACAGAAGCAATGCAAACATAAAGAATGTCGAAATTGATAAAACACGTAAACAAGAAGAACACGATGATTTAACGTGGTTTCCGCTTTATGCCGACTCTCCACGGACGAAAAAATGAGATATTTATTATGCACAATTACTAGGTTTCACAAGTGTGTGAATAACACTTTGAAAGACACACATTACATTGATTACAACCCGGTATTTATAAACACAAATCCTAAACCCTAACCGCCAAAGATCTTTGTCGGAATTCTCATAAATACCCAGATGTGGACCCACTCAATTTATCCACCACAGACGAAACTCAGCTCAAAACTGACTTCCCAGACTTGTAATCAACTGCCCAAATGTAGAACTCGGCTATATTCAGCGTATTTCGGCAATCCGTAATCGACTCGATTTGAAAAGAAATTCGATTGCACTTCATCAAACTGACTTTCACAGAACTGAATATACTTAACTGAAACTGACCATCATTCTCAGTCTTCAGTTTCTCAGATTAGTTCCACCAGATTAATCAATCTGTTTAGAGGTCAAGTCAACAAAACTGACATATCATTTTTAAATATTTATATCTCTAAATATACAACTCTAAATTTGGACATGTTATTTATTTTGAGACCAGGTCCACCATATTCCGACGTAATTTTCGAAAACCCACTGTAAAAAATTGTCGAAAAATTCACTGTGATCCACTGAGTGAATTTCGACGTTAAATCTCACAAAAAACAAAGTAATGATATCGAACCAAATCACAATATGAAGAGCATTAAAAAATATAAAAAAAATCGGTAAAATTTTCACCACGTTTAGAGATTTAAATCAAAAGATGTGAGTGTTTAAAAAAGGAGGGAAAAAAAGAGAGAACAAACAACAGCAGGCGTGTGAACTTTTTTTTCCCGTCTTTTAAACTATAAATATTACTGTAAAAATTCTCCATATTAAAGGAGAGTATAGTAGTTGTTCTTATCCCTATAAAAATTATTTGGGTGTGTGTTATTTAATAAAAATCTTCCGTATTAATTAAAGGAAACAGAAACAACAAAATAGAAAAACAGAATTAGAGGATTGAAGATACCAAAAAAACCATTGCTTGGAAAAAGGAAACATTATGCTCCTGAAAACGGGGAAAGACCTTTCAAAAAAAAAAAAAAAAAAAAACGGGGGAAGCAGCGTCAATGAAAATAGCTTTTGTAATTGACAAAATTATGGAGAATTACCTTCGAAAAAAAAAATAAAAAATAAAAAATATGGAGAATTAGAGATAATGGCGTCATTTGGAATAGTTTGAGTAACATGATAACTACTTTTTTTTAAAGGGAGAATGACAACTTTTATATTTTTTAAAGCCTGAAAGGCAATCCAAAAAAAAAAATTTAAAAAAAGAATAAAAAATTCGCCCATCATACCTGGGAATTCTGGGAACTTTTTTTTTCCCCCATTTTTAAACGCTTATATCTTTTGATCTAGAGATCCAAAGGCGATAAAAATTTAATTGAATTTTTTTTTTGATGCTCTTCGTTTTGAGACTTGGTTTGATATAATTACATCATTTTTCGTGAGATTCACTATCGAAATTCACTCAGTGATAATCTCCCGTGAATCCCAAAAATCAGTGAATTTCGAATAATAGTGAATTTTGACAGCGAATTTTCTGAAATCACATCGGAATATGTTGAATGTGGTCTCAAAATAAAAAGAATGAAAAAATAAAAAATTTGGTGAATTTTTTTTCTAATTTGGAGATCTAGATTAAGAGATATGAATGTTTAAAAAAAGATGGATGAGAGAGAAAGTGTGGATTTTTTTTATTTTTAAAAAAAAATTCGCCACAAATTAAAATAAAATAAAATAGTTTTATCATTTATGCAAAAGTTTAAAAAATCTGCTCTTCTCCTTAATCGATGAAATGTTTGTGTCTTTCTCCCTCATTCCTCCAAAAATTATATATTATCTTGTTCTTTTATAACCAAAGGATAGATATATATATCCTGAAAATACTTGTGTTGAGTAGGGAGAAAGAGGGCAACAACTCCATATTTTTAGGAAATAGTGGAAGACTTAGTCCAACTCATTGCTAGACAAAATATTTATCAAAATAATTTCAGGACAAAAATAGTATTTTTAAATATTATATTTATATAATACAATAATCCCCCACAAATTTCAAAATATTCATACAAATGAAAGAGTAATGCTGAATTTTTATGGGACTATGAACCAATTCTAGATTGACAAAATATGACTTACACAATTATTGGTGAAATATAAAATTCTATGAACCAATAATAGTGTCTGTTAGAGATTTCATCAATCACTGTGACCCACTATTTTGCTTTAGAGCCGCATAGAGGTGGCCAAATGAAACCGGAACCGGCGAACCAGATCGGAACCGGACCGGCGGTTCGTGTAACCGACGGTTCGGAAACCGGCGGTTCTGTGGCCCGGCACCGGTTTAGGGACGGTCCGGGTATTTCTGGAACCGGAACCGGACCGGCAACCAGCGGTTCAACCGGCCCGGTCGGAACCAGTTCTAATCGGCAGGAAGACCGGCTCCAACGGCTATTTTTTATTTTTTTTATTTTCCAACCATTTCAAAAAAATCCTATGAATACCCTATTCATTTTCCAAATTTTTTACACATACTCTCCTCTCTACACTTCTACTTCTCTAATCTCAAACTCATTTTTTTTGTTTGTAATCAAGTTTGTTTAGTTGTTAAAAACAACAATCAAATTTACTTTACGATACCGATTTTTGTAGTTGTTCGGAATTAATCGTTACTTCAATATGGTTTTAATTATAAGTAAATTTGGTTTGTATTTTATTCAACTTTTTATTTTACAAGTGTAAATTTTTTTTTGTTCCATTTTATAATCAAATTTGTTTAAAAGTTAAAAACAACAGTCAAATTTACTTTACTAAACCGATATTTGATGTTGTTCTGATTTAATCGTTACTTCAATTCGATTTTAGTTATAAGTAAAATTGGTTTGTTTTTTTTCAATTTTTTTTTTATAACCGTTAAATTTTATTTAGATTTTGTAAAAGTTCAAGAAGGGGTAAATCACCATCACTAGGCCATCGACATGTTACTTTCAATGTTGACACGGTTGTGCCGAATCGATGATCTTTGGTTATAGACCCGTGGTACAACATTTTACAAACCCTGTCACCGGTAGTCACATTTCAATTCCTCATTTCGAGAAACCTTTAGATTTCAATCCTCATGATTTTGATAGTCATTATGATGATATAATGTCTCAAACTGAAAATTTTAACATCAACCTTAAGGATCGATGTTGAAGATAATGATCCTCGTAATGATGAAGCTGACGTTGATGATGATGATGATGAATTTCCGACTAATGCCCGTCCTAGACAAGGACGTGGTGGGTGTCGTGGGATTGTAAGAACACCGAATCGTGGTCGTGCAACCGGTGCAGGTACAGCCTGTGCAGGTCCTACTCCCAAGTCCGTCGATTTAGAGGGTGATGAAAATACCCCAGAATGAACACAAGAAAAAAAGTTAAAGTCGAAAATTTTTACGGAATTTTTCACAAAGGTTCCTCGGACTGATGAATTTGCATTAGCTAACCCCGGAAAGTTTTTCTATGGGGTGAGCAAATTTTGTGGCACTAAATACAAATTTAAAGCGGGTGGTGGTTACGGATCGACACGGAATCACATGATAAGTCAACACCCGGAAAAATTGGAAGACAGCGCGTCTCAAACCCAGCTAAACATACCGAGCTCCAGCGGAGGTAACACTTCTCCACTTTTTACTTACACTCGTGATAATTGTAGAGATCTAACCACGGATTTTGTTGCGGGGATGGGTCTTCCTTTAGCTTTCCGAGAATCCCTTTTCGAAAGTTACGTACAAGGGGCTTTGCAACCGGCTTTTACTCGTATCCTCGTGTACAGCGTTGACTAGGATTTCAAAAAAAAATTATTAACGACAAAATATTATAAAAGAAAGCTTAAAGACAAATAAATTCCGAGTATGTGTATGTGCCGATATTTGGGAGGATAGTAGGACCAACAATTATTATTTGGGCGTGTAGTGTCACTGGATTGACAACAATTGGATTGTCCAAAAAAGGTTAATTGCTTTTCGTTTATTTAACGAAACTCATAATGCTTCTAACATTGCATCATTATTAGTTGATATTTTTAACGAATACGATTTAAAAGATAAAATTTTTTCTATTGCGTTTGACAATGCTTCAAACAACAACACCACTTATGATCTTTGGAAAAAAAAAAAAACTTTTTGTGCTTTTTTAGATGAACACTGTGCAAGCGAATATCGTTTGTTTCCCCATATTTGGACTGGATGCAAGAAACTGATGGATGTTGAAGTATTCAAAAAATTTACTGAATTGTTTTCAAGATGTTATCAAACCACAACACATTTAGTCTTGCCTGCTAGTGTAGAAATAACTGACGAGTCTCAAACCTTGGAACAGGACCCTGCATTATTTCAATGTTAGGGCCGATGAAGGAGAAATGGAATAAGTACATGTTGCGTATTCCTGACACTTATCTCATTTGTTCTATTCTCGACCCTCGTTTAAGACTAGTAGGTGTATCTCCCATGTTAAGTTCTTACTATGATGCTTTGTCTGATGATCATGATGTGCCCCCGGTAGATTATACAGTTGAAGTAGATAGACTTGAAGATTTATTAAACACTCTGTATGTTGAATATGAGAGTATGTATGGAATGAGAAAAGACGCGGTTCCCAATCCATCCGCAAGTGCTTCTACTAACCCTGCAGATGTCCTACGGGGAATTCAAAAAGTTCTGGAAAAAATGAATTCGAAACGACAGAAGGGAGTGACAGAGTCATCCGATCAATGTACGAGAGATAACCAAATATTTAAACACAACATTTGAAGTCTCAAACCGGTACCTATGATTTCGACTTGACTTATTGAAGTGGTGGAAGAGACAAGCTAAAGATTTTCTAGTGCTAGCAATGATGGCGGTGGAGTTTTAAGTTGCCCTATTTAGGCCGTCATCATGTTGAGCGAGCTTTCGACATGGCAGAAATGTGCTTCTGAGATAGAAGGTGTTCGCTTCATCCCACCATTTTAGAGAAGCAAATGTGTTATCAAGATTGGTTAAGAGCCGAGAAGAGGATGCAAGACATTGAGTCAAAAGATGAGTCCCAGTTTGAAGTCGGTGACATTGAAACTTTAGGAGAAGCAAGCGCTCGAAATACTGACATCGAGAAATTTTGAAGATTACTCCTAACACGCGAGTGTTTTCTCGTTTTGTGGAACCTCGAGAATAAATTAAACAGTTGGTCTATTTAATGATATGCGAATATTATTTATTTTGTAAATAATATGTAATATAGAAAATACATTCTCTATTATCCCAATTCGCACACAAAATGACGCCATTTTTATTTGGTTTTGGGAAAAGAAAATTTTCTCCTAATTAGTTATGTGTTAAATAATTATAAATAAAAAATTAATTTTCTTATTGGATAAATAGGAAATTTGTTTTCCTATTGGATATAGGTTTTGTTTTCCTAAAAAGAAAAGATAAATTTGTGTGTAAAAGATAAACTCTCAAAATTTAGTTATTTTCCTATTAAAAGAGAGTTTCTCTAAACACAAAATTGAACCAGAAAAAAACCACGCCATTATTGAAAAAAAGGGACGCTGTTTTTTTTTGGAAAAATAGAGAAATTTTTGTTTTCTTGTCTTAGCCATTGGGAGAAGAAAAACTAGGGTTTTTCTTAGGCAAATTCGAGGAGGTTTTACTAAGAGGATCGACGTCCACCAGTCGTCGCTTGGAGATACAATCCGGAAGATCACGGCTTCTCTCCGGTTGGGGCAAATCTACTAACCTTCTTGTAGATTAATTTATTATGCGAATCATATCGTGGTAAAATCGAAAAATGAATTTTAATTCGTAGCTTCCGTTGTGCATGATTGAGTGTCTCGATCGGTTCTGTGAATCAGATCTGACAATCCAATTATGGATCGGATCCAGATTCGGGTTTCTTTATGTCCAGCATGATCATCATCATACATTGGGTTGCTTGAAATCAATCTTGAAACACCCCTTTTTGTTGTTTTAGTAAGTTGATAAGAGTCTACTTTAATATGCTCCGGTGCATGTTTTAACTCTCGTTTATGACACTTTTGGCTCATTTTGGGCAGTTTTAGACCATTTACAGGGCAAAATCAAATCTCACCTTAAGGTAACCCGTCACATAAATAGAAAACCTCGACATTTTATGGTGTTTTTGACCCTCTTCGAGCCATATCTTTCATGCGGAATTACGCTCGGTAAGTTTTTTGGCATGTTAAATGCAAGAAATATATGTCTCGTAAGCCCGGAACATGAGGCATGAGGCTTAGAAAGGCAAAACCGATGTTTGGAGATGGAAGAAATGAAGAAAAAGTGGAGATTTTGAATATTTGGAAGTTTTAGCGCTGGCGCTTTGAAGGTGCAAAGACACGCTTGAGGAAGCAAGATGCAAGATTTGGTGATTTTGATTTTAGCACGCGCTAAGAGATGGATCGTCGCGCGCCATATGACAAGGAAAAGGTTCAGCAAGATACAGCGATGTTATATCTCATGCTATGCGGATGCTGTGCGCGCTAAAGACCCCAACATAAGCGAATCTCTAGGAGCAACAGATCGCGATACGCGCCTAAAGATGGATTATGCACACGCCAAAAGCCATTTTTTTGCACATTTTTGGACACCTATATATACCTTTTTGCATAGATTTTTACACACATCTTTATACCCTTACTCTTAGATAGATTATGTTTTTGCCGACTTTCACCATTTTTTATCCCTAGATTCACTTTTACACCAAATTTACTTAGATTAAACATATTCTAGGTTAGATTTTAGCTCAACTATCCTGGATTTTGCATTTTGCATTTTGGACCTTTTTCCGCATCATTTGACATGAGTGATGGAGAAACTTGATGTAAAGATAATTTTTTGTGTTTTGGTAATTAAGTTCATTCATTTTTCATTTTATGGCTTTGATTTCCTCTTTGATTGTTATTTCTAGCTTATTATGTGTAGATAAACATTTTCATAGCTAAATCATGTGAATATTGAAGCAATCCCCCTTTAGATGATGAAATTGGGAATGAGTAGTGTTTAATTGACTTATATCAATGAATTTTTGTCTTAAAACTTGTTCTTAATGCTTGAATTAGCTTGATCACCTAGTTCATGATCACACACGCCACTTTTATAAATGTATGTTGCGAAGGGGTGTGGGAAAAGGGGTTTTAAGATCGTTTCTTATAGTTGACTGAGTTGTTCATATTCGATTAGGAGATGAGTTTTATCGTTTGATTAATCGAGTGACTCTGAGCGTTAATATTGTTTCGGCCAGTTGAATCCTTAAAGGCAGACTTTTGAACCGGGCCAAGGGTACTAGGTTGTTGCATGGCATCTAGTACTATCATAGGAGTTTACACCCACAAATGATGTCGATATAATCGTATGGGTGGTTGGTTGGTAAAGCTCATTCCCAAATAATCGATTAGAGGGTGAAAGTATTCAATTGGATCATGGTTTGACTATGTGCTCTTATTATCTCTAGTTTAAACATCGTTGTAATATAATGAATCGTGAACAAACTTGATTAGCCTAAACTAAGTTCAACAAAGACTTCGGTACTCGATTGATTCCTTATGGGATCGACCTTGCTCACCTCTATAGTGCTTCCGACCCGGTACTATTATTACGGATCGATCAAGAAGTAATGGTGATTGTGAGTAAAGATATAACATAAACAAGCATGAAAACACAGAACAAGAAGAACACAGATTTAACATGGTTTCCGGCAATGCGCCGACTACTCCATGGACAAACGAGGATATTTTATTATCACCAGAAAGTTACATTAAGTTACAAGTAATACAGACGGTATTTATAGCCTTGGGAATCCAACCCTAACCGACTAAATAGCCAACCCAGTAAATTACTGAAATACCCTAGAAGTAACTCCACCGAATTAGGAAACCATGCAGACATGTTCCTTAAGTCTGCTGTGAACCAGCAGACTTCACTCTGTTGATACCCTCAGATTAGCGAGACTCGGCTCCAAGCAGATCGATCAACTCGCTCATCGCCCCATTTAAACACCGTTTCGATTCAGATGCTTCATGCTCTGCGACCACCATAATTTCCACACTGGACCTCGATGAGCATAAGTTTAAGTCACCATTACAAATCTCCACCTTGACTTCAATCATGCATGCAACCGACTGATGCACAACCAAGTGCCAAAAATCCTCTTTATCTTGATTTGAATACCTCAAAGAGACCTCCACCTTCAGCTTGAGTATTCCCAGATTCAAATTAACAGACTTTGGATATTTAGCAAGTCCGGACACAACCGAAATTTGCTCCTTGAATCGGTTTAGTGAACATATCGGCCAGGATTCACATCGGTCTTTGATCTTTTCCACTTTAACCTCATCTCATTTCTTAGAAAATGCTACATAACATTAATATGCTTGGTTCTCTTATGATGTACCCGATCCTAAGCCAAAGATATTGCACTAATTAGATTGTCACAATACAATCTAGTTTGATCTTGATGCAGACTCAGATCATTGACTAGCCCTTTCAACTAGATTGCCTCATTTGTTTATGCTCGCGATGCCATATACTCTGCTTGATGAGTAGATATTGTCACTGCACTGCCTGTAAGTTGCCTTCCAACTTACCACAGAATCACCCAAAGTAAACACATACCCAGTCATAGACCTCCTGCTGTCCACATCAGTTGCATAATCAGAATCATAGTACCTTGTGACAAAACATTGAGTACCACCTCCATAAATGTGTCCAATATCTGATGTACCCCTAAGGTACATGAATATCCTCTTTACTGCTTTCCAGTGTTCCTTTCCAGGTTGATCCATAAACCTGCTGACAACACTGACTGCCTGAGCCAAATCGGGCTTAGTGAAAACCATGGCATACATTTAGCTACACACTGCACTAGCATATGGAACCTTAGACATGTATTCTTCCTCTTCAGCTGACTGTGGAGCAAACACAACAGAAAGATGTAGATTTGGTGCCATTGGAGTATCTATAGGTTTGGCTGTTGGCATGCCAAACTTGGATAATACCTTCTCAATATACCTCTTCTAAGACAAGAACAGCTTCATCTGCTTCCTATCTCTATAGATCTCCATCCCCAGAATTTTCTTTGCATTCCCCAAATCCTTCATCTCAAATTCAGCCTTGAGCAGATTCTTCAAATCTTGAATGTCAGACTTGTTTGCAATAGCTATCAGCATATCATTTACATACAGCACCAGGTAGATGATTGATCCATCCTTCAACTTGTTGTGATAAACACAGCAATCATGTGGACTCCTGCTATAACCTGTTCAATCATATAGTCATCAAACTTCTTATACCACTGCCTTGGAGCTTGCTTAAGTCCATATAAGGACTTCTTCAACTTGCACACATATCCTTCTTTGCCAGGAACTTGGAAACCCTCTGGCTGAGTCATATAAATCTCCTTATCTACATCTCTATGTAGAAAGGTTGTCTTCACATCTAATTGCTCATGTTCAAGATTCTCGATGTGCCACTTTATTGCTATGACACTCGATGGAAGTATGTCGACCACCGGAGAAAATATTTCTTCATAACTATCCCTCTTTATGATTGAACCCCTAACAACCAAATGTGCCTTATATCTAAAACCCTCAGCAGACGTCATTCCTTCCTTTTTCTTGAATATCCTTTTGCAAGTTACCACCCTCCTGTCTTGTGGTTGTTTGACCAGATCCCAAGTCTCATTCTTCTGAAGTGACTCCATTTCTTCTCCCATAGCAACAAGCCATTGGGATGCCTCAGAACATGTCACAGCTTCCCTGTAAGTGTTAGGTTCAAAACCATCCACTTCTTCAGCTACCTGTAGTGCATATCCAACCATATCCTCCCCAAATCCATATCTTCTTGGAGGTCTGATATTGGTCCTCCTAGCTCTGCTGGGAGCTATACCCTGCTGACCAACATCAGCAATTTGAGTCTCTGCTGACCCTTGTTCAAGCAGGTGGCTTGATCCTGCTCGATCCGCCGACCGCTGGACTGTCCCCTTTGAGTCTTTTGATTCAGTAGACTCTACTTGAAGCTCCACCTGTTTGTCAACCTTCTCAGTCTCAGATCCAATTTAAGATTCAAATGTGGCTCTCACAGATGAGTTAAGCATAGAGTTTTCATCAAAAACTACACTCCTGCTGAGTATAACCCTATTTTCAGCTGATGACCAGATTCTATACCCCTTAACTCCATCTCCATATCCAACAAACACACCCTTCTTGGCCCTAGGCTCCAATTATCCCTCACTGACATGATAGTAGACAGTGCTTCCAAAAACCCAAAGTCCAGAGTAGTCTGCTGACTTTCCTGACCAAACTTCAAGTGGTGTTTTAAGTTTTATCCCAGTGTGAGGCCCCCTATTGATTAAGTAGCAGGTTGTACTAATAGCCTCCCCCCAAAATCTCCTTGCTAGACCAGAATTAGAGAGCATGCACCTTGCCCTCTCCAGAAGAGTTTCATTCATTCTTTCTGCAACACCATTCTGCTATGGAGTATCTCTTACAGTATGGTGCCTGGCAATGCCTTCATTCTTGCAAAATTCTTCAAACTCAGACCAACAGAATTCTAGTCCATTATCAGTTCTAAGTCTTGATCTTCCTCCTGCCTGATTTTCAACCAAAGCCTTCCACTGCCTGAAGTTCTTGAATGCTTCACTCTTGTGCTTCATCATAATTACCCAAACCATTCTTGAATAATCATCTATAAAAGACACAAAATACCTGTGACCATCTAATGACTCCACTCTTGAAGGTCCCCAACAATCAGAATGGACATAATGAAGTGTCCTTTTTGTGATGTGGATTGATTTTGGGAACTTGCTCATATGTAGCTTCCCAAACACACAGTGTTCACAAAATTCCAGCCCTTGACCTTATGTCCCCCCAAGTAGATCAGACTTAGACATGAATTTGCATCCTCTTTCACCCATATGACCTAATCTCATATGCCACAACTTAGTCAATTGTGGTCAGTGAGCCTCGATGATGCAACAAAGAAGAAACTCGTCTGATGAGACCCTTTGTAATATGTACAAAGTCCCCACTCGATACCCTTCAGAATCACACTTGAACCCTTATAGACATTCACCCCTCCACCTTCACCCCTGAACTTGAACCCTTTTCTGTCCAGTAGACTAAGTGATATCAAATTCTTGGTCATTTGTGGAACATGCATAACCTCATTCAATGTGCAGAATTTACCATCATGTGTCCTAAGTTGGATTGATCCAATCCTAACTATTTTGCCAACCTTGTTGTTGGCCATAGCAATATGACCTCCATAAACCTGCTGATAAGTTTAAATCCACTCCCTGTTTGGACACACATGATAAGATGCCCCAGTGTCCACAACCACACATCTCTGTGCCCTACTGACTTTGAAACTGCTAAGTCCAGATCTTCTTCAGAGTTGGTGTCTTGTTCTGCCAAAGCAACTGTACCCTGCTGCTTTTTCCTTTTTGGACATTCATTTTTCCAATGTCCCTGCTCCTTGTAGTAATTACAGATATCCTTAGCTTTAGGACTCTTGGAATTCTTTTTGAATTTCTTCTTTCCAGAATTTTGATGACGTGGTCAATCAGGTTATAATATACTTGACCACCATAAACCAATACTAGCAAGAGGACTAGGCCCATCGTAGTATAGCTATAGTGAATCAAGGTCGATCCCACAAGGAACCAATTGTGGATCATCTTATATACAAACAATTAATTAAACATGTCAAGGACATAGAGGCGGTCTACGACCAACATAAAACAAGAAAAGTAAAGACACGACTCGACACAACATAATTAACCTCCCCAATTATAGTCTTTATCGTTTGGACCTAGATAATTTATATAATAAATCGAACTTATTAATCACAATCCGTTTGTATCTATCTTAGATTGGCTACGGGAGTCATCCTCTTTAACTTGACTTAGCACCGGTAAGTCACTAAATCATTGTGATATTGTTACGTGACTTCGCCTTTTGGTGCCTCCATCTCATATAACTCACACGCTTACGACTCTAAGGATGCCGATATTAACCGTACACCTCGCTCAGGCAACATTCCTATGGTTAGGCGTATTTCTAAACGATCACTCAAGCTCTCGTCCAACTAGCAATTACCAAGTTATAGTCTCATGCTAATCTACGACGACGATAATCAGTCGTGCATGCAATTCCCGAATATAAACCTACCTAGATAACGCTGAACGTCCGTGAAGAGCAATTCATAAGCCTACCTAAGAGTTTTATATTGGTATTTCCTTTTTACACGTTTTAATTAAACTAAGCGAGTAACGTAGCCATAGCCATACCTACTGAGACAATAAATTCTATTAAGTTAACCTAACCATAAAGACATGGCTATCTAACGGATAAAACAGGGCTCGGTCGACCGAATAGGTGGGCTCGGTCGACCGAGTGAACTCATTCGGTCACCCGAATCAATTTCGTCCCCAGATTACATCCCTGAACATATCTCTCGGCGTTCATCATCATAACGAGCAGTTAAGCATGAATTCGCACAAGATTCATATAAACTAACATATATACGCATTAATTAAATCAAGTAGATT
This sequence comes from Gentiana macrophylla, assembly GCA_026214975.1. NCBI lineage: Eukaryota > Viridiplantae > Streptophyta > Magnoliopsida > Gentianales > Gentianaceae > Gentiana > Gentiana macrophylla. The sequence continues at coordinate 113,602,090 of CM047810.1, read as the reverse complement.
CATGAATAAATACTAAGTGTATGGCGTAGGTTATGGGATCCCCATAGACAAAGAGTCGCACATCCCTAACGTCATAGCCTAGATCTACATCATCTAGCTATGATTAATTAACTCAAACGATAAAGCATAATTGGGGAATTAATTACTTCAAATAAAAGAAATGTAAAAATAAGAGCTTACATATTTGCAAAACTTTAAATTGCCGGAAACCCTCAAATTATTCTACATTGTATCAAAGTGATATTATGAATTGTAAGATTGAAGAAAGAATGAAGGATTAAGGGATATGTTGGTGTGTGTTGGTGTGTTTTACAATTTCTCGTCATTCTTTGCTTATATAGGGTTTTCACGACTTATGAAGGATCTAGAAGGTAAATACGAAAAAATCCGAAAAGTGACCGAGCCGACATACTCGGTCGATCGAATGGATAGGCTCGGTCGATCGAGCCCTTTTACACGTGTTAAACGCGTCTCTTTGTCTCGACTTGTTCCCAACGCACGCTTGCGTGTTGATCTCGATTAATCTTTCATTTAATGCTCCGATTTTCTTCCTCTATTATCTTGAGACCATTGATTGAATGACATTAATCCTCTCGATTTGTCGTGATCTACAAAATCGACATTTATCGCACAATAAATCGGCTTTTAATAATGAAAACGGCTAAATACCAAATATCATATTAATAATCACTTAACATTAAATAATAAATATAAACATGTGATTTAATATGAAATATATATTATTAATTTCGATTTAAGGATAATGTTGATGACATTTACGGGTATAATTTGACCGTCATCAACTACTCCCACTTAGACTTTGATCGTCCCGAACAAAGCATTAATAAGTCATTCCCAAGACAACATTTTCTATGGTCAAATCATACTTACACAAGAAACCCGAGTCAACTCATACTAGTCATGCTCATAAGATGTCCATTATTCACTACTTATTATGAATCGAAGTGATGTGTGCATGTGCATTTAGTTTTATATATTCGTGGCAAGATTAGAGTTTATGCTAACTTCGCAATCTCAACCTACCAACCTCAAAGCATTCATACTTCTTATGCCTCATGATGGTTGTGAGCACTGTGAGCAATAAGCAAGAGCGTATCTATAGGGATTTTGGACTTGGAGACCGAGTACTACTCAAAGCCTCTTAAAGAGTTGAATATTTTTTCATATTTTTCAAATACTATTAATCTCAAGGAAGAAAACTTTTTAGAGTATCCCCCTATCTTAGATCATGTATAGCATCGAATATTACCACAAGCGCGGGGCTACTTTGGTAATGTTACTACAAGCCCAGTGTTTTAACGCATTGTCAAACACAGGTACGTCTCAAGCTTATTACTCCGCTTTAATGGCTAAAATATAAGAATGCATCAGCTAATAAGTATCGACACTAAGTCTACATAACCAATCATCTATGCAATGTACACATAATTTCTTCAGTTATTATGATTTGTGCGGTATGCTCGATTCACTGATTGAGTAATTGAATAATAAATAACTACTTGCAAAAACGGGCATGAATATCCTTAAATTTACTTAACATAAGTATAAAATGATCACGTACTCATGAAACTTGGTTTATTTCCTATCAATTCTTAGCTAGGTACTCACAATTCTAAGGGTACGAGATAAATAATATGGTATTTATTCAATTTTTTCAATCATGTGCCGTGTCATTCAATTTTCAATTATAACATAACATAGCTAAGTCTCCTACCCCCCACTTAAACATGGCATTGTCCTCAATGACAAAATTAAATGAGAATTTAAGAAAAAGACTTAGCTCTGGAACGGGTCCAAGTAAAGGAAAAAGATCGGAGTAAATTTCAAAGACGTCGTGGGAGAGATAGACATATCCTGTATAAGCAAACAACCTCCACGAAACCGTTAAATACCATGTCTATGGAAGTTATAAAATAATGTTGCAGTAATGAGGTATAAATACCTAAAAACAATTTAAGCCACTTTATTTTATACAACCAATGACAAGGGAAACCAAAAAGAAAAATACTAAATAGAAAGAAAAATAAACAAGCAACTAAAGATGGCGGTCTTCATCTACAACCTCCACCGCCTAAATATTCTTAAAACTGGGTGGAGAAGACAAAGATCAAAAAGCATTACCCCATGTGGGAAAACACGAGGTTGACTGGAACAAAAAGGTATTCAATCCAGCATAAAAGAGAAACTCGGTAAGGTATAACAGATTGAATGCGACCTATTGGCTAAAGATAAAATCAAATACTTAACGCAGAAACTTTTCGCTTGCATTGGTAACAACAACTTAGGGAGATGTAACTACTCCTCGAAATTACTAATAACCCAATGTATCACGTAAAAGTCATAACCGTCATCAACAAGGTCGGATCGGTGTGATAGTTCAGAACAAAACTTATCATCTAGAAATGCCGGAATAGACGGAAAAAAATATGAAATTTAAAACTTCCGGTAGAACGATAAGTTGTACTTTGATCGAACCAAAAACCTTTAAAATCTAGCTAGGGTCAGAGCTACACTTACCCCAACTAGGATCATGAAAATCAAAATGATTAAAAATAATAATCATTAAAGCTTAGCAATATTTCAAATTCCGCAACACAAAGGTATTTTGTAAACAAAATGGAGGTTGAGAGTATGATGAGTTTAGAAAAAGGATACACATAAGGATGGGAAGAAAAGATAAAGGGTGGGTAAGAAATTGTGTTTTTTGGGATTGAGAATCGTTTAAAGAAATGGGATTGGGTGGGAGAGTGAAACGGATGGAAAGAAAGAGAGGCGATGAAAGAATGGTTAGAAATGTGAACTGTTGGGGGAGATTGGTGAGAGGATCGAAAAGTTTGAAGGTGAAAAAGTGTAAAGGAAAGATAAGGATAATTGCGTAATGAATTGCACACTACTTTGGATTTTCACTTGGATCACCTTTCTAAAAGGTTTTAGAAGTTGACCAAAATTGTTCTTGTTCACACCAATCATTCTCTCACATTTTCGATAATTCTCAAGCTCTCTTAATGCTTCCATCTTAAGGTGGATTGCTAAATTTCCTTTTCTTTAGCAATTTCTTGACTCTCCTACGGAACTCTATTTCACGTGGCCTATATTGAGTAAAAAAGTTTTGCACATCCTTAGCCTAATGGCCATCGGAACACGGCAAAATAAAAAACCTCAACACATGTCACGTTACTCTTATTGGACTCAAAGAAAACAAAACCTAAAATCCTAAAAAGAAATCCTAAGGGTTTTAAAGAAGTAGTTCTGAGTTTAGAGTCCTCAGCTCGACTTTCCAAAAGTATCCTTGTCAGTTATTATTCTTGGATTACTAGATATTGACCCCTCTGAGCACTATAGGAGGTGGGCTCATCGTTGTTGCGGATTAATACCCTTCCCTTGGTTGTGAGACCTAGGAAACGACATTTATCCATACCATTTATCCAAAGCTCTTACCTCGGCTCTCGTTTTAGGAATTAGTGAATTCTAAGAAACTCGGTTAAAATTACGGTTACTAATTACGGTTTTGGCCTTGACAATAAGAAACAATGAATCAAAGTACTCCGAATAAGGTCGGTTATGTAGGCAAGCCTACGCCGTCTTACTCGTTGGAACTTATGTGACAGTTCAGGCCAATCTGTCAAGATTAAGCCCCGTTTAGCCCGAAGGCTTATCGGCTATGCTAAGTCTTGTGGAATCTAACATAGAATGTACATCACACGCGTGAAGGGAGTTGATTGAGCGGCTCGGTTGAACTCGCGCCCACCATGGTTAGACCATTTCCAAACCCATGTACTAAGAGTCTCCGATTTCTAAATTGTCACCCAAAGCGTAATCTCGTTTTTGTTTAAGGTGGGTTCAACGAGAAGCCATCACCATAAAACTCAACGAAAGCAGTAGATGGTGTTCTCTCAAAACTCAACGTCTTCTTTAGATTGTGAATGCTTAAACTACACAATGTGTTGCTCCCTGGCCGCAGTAGAAGCAATCTCATGCATAGGACAATGAGATTTTAATGCAGAACTACGAGGAACTCTTTATTCAACGCTTCCTTTCAACGACTACATGTTTCCTTACACCTCTGATGAGACAGATTTGGGGCGTAACCTTCCACACTAATAAAATTATTCTTACAAACCACTCCGGGCCAAGATTCATACTAAGGTTCATGTATAGGCTAACTTATGCTCAAAAAACCAAAAGGTAGTAAAACATAAGCAAAAAAGGGTAGTACCTTGCCTTCAACATTGTACCACGAAAGAATTTAAGCCTTAAAATATATATTTTTTCGGAGCCATCTTGGTGCTTTAATGGTATTGCTTCCATCGCTTTTCCCATCGTAGAGTAGTAATTCCACATGTTCTTTGGGTTGTTTTCTCGCCGCCTGAAAAGTTCTTGACTCGAGATTATTGCTTCCTTGGTTTCTCGCAAATGTAAGAAAAACAAAACAGACCGTGGATCGATTTTAACATGGTTTCCCATGCGCTATCGACCTACGGATTAAACATCTGAGGATAAACAGACACGCGAAATTCCGGACTCGAAAAACACAAATCAGACAACCAGAAGGGACTCAAAAACAGACTTCTAAAACGAAAACTTGACATGAATAAGAAAATTATTATATTTAAAAATTGACCGTTGGTTCCCCGGCAACGGCGCCAAAAACTTGATGACGTGGTCAATCAGGTTATAATATACTTGACCACCATAAACCAATACTAGCAAGAGGACTAGGCCCATCGTAGTATAGCTATAGTGAATCAAGGTCGATCCCACAAGGAACCAATTGTGGATCATCTTATATACAAACAATTAATTAAACATGTCAAGGACATAGAGGCGGTCTACGACCAACATAAAACAAGAAAAGTAAAGACACGACTCGACACAATGTAATTAACCTCCCAATTATAGTCTTTATCGTTTGGACCTAGATAATTTATATAATAAATTGAACTTATTAACTGTCAATCCGTTTGTATCTATCTTAGATTGGCTACGGGAGTCATCCTCTTTAACTTGACTTAGCACCGGTAAGTCACTAAATCAACGTGATATTGTTACGTGACTTCGCGCTTTTGGTGCCTCCATCTCATATAACTCACACGCTTACGACTCTAAGGATGCCGATATTAACCGTACACCTCGTCTGTAGCAACATTCCTATGGTTAGGCGTACTTCCTAAACGATCACTCAAGCTCTCGTCCAACTAGCAATTACCAAGTTATAGTCTCATGCTAATCTCGACGTGCATATAATCAGTGCATGCAATTCCGAATATAAACCTACCTAGATAACGCCGAGCGTCCGTGAAGAGCAATTCATAAGCCTACCTAAGAGTTTTATATTGGTATTTCCTTTTACACGCTTTTAATTAAACTAAGCGAGTAACGTAGCCATAGCCATACCTACTGAGATAATAAATTCTATTAAGTTAACCTAACCATAAAGACATGGCTATCTAACGGATAAAACAGGGCTCGGTCGACCGAATAGGTGGGCTCGGTCGACCGAGTGAACTCATTCGGTCACCCGAATCAATTTCGTCCCCAGATTACATCCCTGAACATATCTCTCAGCGTTTCATCATACAGAACAGATTAAACAGTAATTCGCACAGTATTCATATAAACTAACATATATACGCATTAATTAAATCAAGTAGATTCATGAATAAATACTAAGTGTATGGCGTAGGTTATGGGATCCCCATAGACAAGGAGTCGCCACATCCCTAACGTCATAGCCTAGATCTACATCATCTAGCTATGATTAATTAACTCAAACGATAAAGCATAATTGGGGAATTAATTACTTCAAATAAAAGAAACAGAAAATAAGAGCTTACATATTTGCAAAAATTTTAAATTGCCGGAAACCCTCAAATTATTCTACATTGTATCAAAGTGATATTATGAATTGTAAGATTGAAGAAAGAATGAAGGGATTAAGGGATATGTTGGTGTGTGTTGGTGTGTTTTACAATTTCTCGTAGCTGCTGCTTATATAGGGGTTTCTGCCGACTTATGAAGGATCTAGAAGGTAAATACGAAAAAATCCGAAAAGTGACCGAGCCGACATACTCGTCGATCGAATGGATAGGCTCGGTCGATCGAGCCCTTTTACACGTGTTAAACGCGTCTCTTTGTCGACTTGTTCCCACGCGCGCGCTTGCGTGTTGATCGATTAATCTTTCATTTAATGCTCCGATTTTCTTCCTCTATTATCTTGAGACTATTGATTGAATGACATTAATCCTCTCGATTTGTCGTGATCTACAAAATCAGCATTTATCGCACAATAAATCGGCTTTTAATAATGAAAACGGCTAAATACCAAATATCATATTAATAATCACTTAACATTAATAATAAATATAAACATGTGATTTAATATGAAATATATATTATTAATCTCGATTTAAGGATAATGTTGATGACATTTACGGGTATAATTTGACCGTCATCAAATTTCTTGGCCCTCTGCTGACTCCACTGGCCACCAACCCAGCAGACTGACTATCTGTTCCAGATCCAGATGCCTTATGGCGTAACTCTCGAGCATAGAGTGATGACCTTACATCCTCCAATGATACTGAGTCCTTTCCAACAATAAAGGACTGCACAAAGTTCTCATATGATGCTGGTAGTGACACAAGTAGAATCAATTCAGCATCCTTATGAATCTTCACATCAATATTTCTTAAATCAAGCAATATTGTGTTCAGCTGGTCTAGATGATCCCTCAACTGAGTACCCTCATGCATCCTTAAACGGAACATACGCTGTTTCAACAACAACTTGTTGGTTAGGGACTTAGTCATATACAGACTCTCAAGTTTGGCCCACAACTTCTCAGTAGTGTCCTCCTCAGCAATCTCTGTGATAATATCATCTGACAATCACAACATAATTGTTGAATGTGTTTTCTCCTCCAGACTGGCTCTCTCAGCAGCACTTCCTTCTGTTGATTTAGACAAGGGACCCCATAATCCCTACTGTTTCAACAAAGCACGCATCTTGATCTGCCACAGACTAAAACCGTTCCTTCCTATAAACTTGTCAATCTTAACATTTAAAGCAGACATCTTTCTCAGCAGAAAAGCTTGTGTAGATCCCAAATCCTAGCGTCAATTATGACATTGGTGCCAATCTACCTTGCTTAAAACAGATAAACAGATTTCTTGATGAACCTGGACGCTCCGATACCAGTTTGTTAATACGGATCGATCAAGAAGTGATGGTGATTGTGAGTAAAGATATAAGCTAAACAAGCATGCAAACACAAAAACAAGAAGAACACATATTTAACGTGGTTTCCAGCAATGTGCCGACTACTCCACGGACAAACGAGGATATTTTATTATCACTAGAAAGTTACATTAAGATCAAATTAAAACAGACGGTATTTATAGCCTTGGGAACCCAACCTTAACCGACTAAACAGCCAAGCCAGTAAATGACTGAAATACCCCAGAAGTAACTCCACCGAATTAGGAAGCCATGCAGACGTGTTCCTTATGTCTGCTGTGAACCAGCAGACTTCACTCTGCTGATACCCTGTATCAGCAGACTCAGCTCCAGCAGACTGGTCAACTCTGCTGCTGCCCCAGACGAACACCAGATTCAGCTGATGCTTCATGCTCTACTGACCACCATAATTACCACACCAGACCTCAGTAGCATAAGTTTAAGTCACCATTACAGGTACAGTGCCGGTTAAAGTTGGATCGTCACTATTTTGGTCTGCAGAAATAGTGGGTCTGTAGTCCTACTCTGTTTTGCTGTATTCTGTGTCTGCTATACTTGCTCTCATTGCCTGCTGCTAGCCTGCTGTTGTTCCTTGTCTATTGTCCTTGCAATCCAGCTAAACTTGAGTGTGAACAACTTGTAATAGTTTAGGCTTAGCTATTAGGTGGCTGAACTTGTATCTCAGCAGTTGTGATTACAGACCTGATAATCTAGTTCTGTGAACCTAATTATCACTTAAATAGTTAGCCGAGTGTTTAAGCCTTTTATTTGCACAACTCAGCTATATCTTTGTATTTATATATTTGATAGACCTGCTGCACTTGAATTGTTGTATCCTGCTGAACTCAGTTTGTAATAGATTGGTTAGGCATCTTGGTGAGTTTGTGATATTTGTGTTTTGCTGCAAGTTGTAATAACTTAAGTTTGGTGCATTCATATTTGTAATCCTGAACTTGTAATTTTATTTTATTTTGCTGAACATTAAGTTGTAATTGTCTGGAACCCGCTACTCTTATTTCCTTGTGATATATTGTTCAGCTGTATTGATCTGATATAGTTCCAGTTCTGCCAATTTTGTTTTATAACTTGAACTTTGAACATTGACTGCACTTCAGCCTGTTATAATTAGTTCTCTGCGTTTTTTTTGTGTGTTATCTTTCTTAATCGCAAACTGAACTGAATCTGATTGATATATAACTCACACCTTAATCAAGTTTTTAATCTGTCTTATAAAACTGCTGTGTATAAAACTTGACTTAGGTAGCTAAGTGTTTAAACTGTTTTAAACTCTGATATTATACAATATACTTGCATGCATATTTGATAAGTGGTATAAATTTTTGAATAGACAAAAATTACCCCACACTCTATTTACCCCTTCTAGAGTGTGTCTGTAACACCCCAAAATTTCGGGTCCTTGCCGCTCAGAAAAAAAAAAAAAACCACACACTTATATATTAAAATTAAAATAATAATGATACCGATTAACATTATGGAAATTCAAACATATGATTCCAGCGTATAATTCAAACGCATGACCATTAGTACTGTTATTGTTATTTTTGTTATTATTATCATTATTATTATTATTAGTGTTACTATAAGAATTTGTGTAGTAAAAATAATTCAGCCAAATTAGTAGTTTTAGAGGTGTTATGGGATAGGACTCAAGGAAAAAAACCACGTGAATCATTAAGAAGTAATAAACATACATGGCCGGCCCTATGCTAAGGCCCGCGAGACCCGGGTCTTAAGCCCAACGGTGTCGGAGGCCCAACGGTACATGTTTCGTTAAAGAAAAAAAAAAATCGTGTAGATTTAATCTGATATGTTAACTTTCTTTTTTGATAAAGGCTCAATTTTTTTTTTACTTTAATTGATAAAGGCCCCAATAAAAAAATTTACCCAAAAAAAAACATACAAACAAGTTTTATTAATTTTTTGCATTTACGAATGTTAAAAACGCGATAAGTGTTGAAAAAAATGTAGTACTTAGGTTTGACAGAGAATTAGAAACTCCAAGACACGTTAATAACGTTGTCTTTTTAAGACATGTTTCGTCCCATACAATTTGTCACTAAAGGATCAAATGAAAATCTCTTTCAGGATACAATGAGGGTGTTTGATTCAAACAGTGACTTGTTTGAATCAAACCCGGCGACACTCAAAGTTTTTCTCGATATTGTCAAACTTATGAATTTTCGATTTGCATACTTATGTCTTTTATAGGTTGCAAGTCTTCTATAAACGAATGGAGTGATTTCTCAGCGAAAAAGGTAGGGTTGTCATTGTTCACCTGGATGAAAGCATGTAACCCTTACAATCGATGTATGCATTGGTTTCGTTATGATAACATTAATTCGTCACAATGAACTCGTATGCAAACGATAACCAAAATATTTATTTATGAAAAATATCTAACAATAAGTATGTTTAAAAACAATTTCAAACTAAAAAAAGCGGTCGGGAGCAGTGTAGCGAATAAAACGCAGTACGCACTGTAAACATAGCATGATTCCCTCTAAGTCAAGTCAATGCATTTACGTTATTCTAAAGGTACGCATCACGTGGAATTATTTCCTGGCAATTATAGGGAATAATTTAGGGATTTTAATTAATTGTGTGTGTCCCATACGAGTAGTATAAATAGAGGTCTTGTGGTTAAACTCTAGGCATCAATCGTACAAAGAAAAAGAGAGTGAGAGAGAGTAGGAATAGAGATTCTCAGGCAGAGTGTATAATTAGCAAGGTGAGTTCCTTTGTCTTTATTTTTTTTTCTTGTTTCTTGTTTGATTTTCAAATTACTTTCTTTAGCGTTTTCGGTTTTATAGTAGTCTTTCATTTTGATTGGTATTTTTCAACAAGTCGGCCACAGTGGGATAAGTTTTGATTAAAACAAAGTCGTTTTTCGGAGAAAGTTGATCTTTTTTCTTGGGAGTCGATTACGAAAACAACATATGCATCTCTATAGTTAAGACTCTTTTACAGAAATTTCAAACTTGGATCGTGTGCCTTTTGCTCCCCATTTTATACTGTTCATGTGATCAACAAAGTTTGCACTTAATGCAGCAAACTAAATTATCGTCGTGTGCCAAGAGAAAGATGAGTGCTATTTTCGGTGCATTTAAACGTGTGGCTTAAAATAAATTAAATTTTCACCAGGCAGAGATATTGGTGTCGGCATTATGTGTTGATTTTTTTTAAACTCATGAGTTATAATCTATCTTTGCATAATGATCATTGATGTTTTAGCACAATAAAATTTGAAACTTTTATTCTTACGCAAACTGCTACTTTATCAAAATATACTTTTTTATAATGGTGGTTTCACACGCACGTGGATTTCCTTTCCCATAAAAAAAAACAATCGTGTGTTTCTTCAGTTTATAATATAGAAAGGGACTATCTTTTCACATAAATGTTGTTTTACACTTACCAAAAGCCGAGAGTGGGTTTCGTTTGGATTTTCCACACGCCGCCATTCTCGACCGTAAATGAAATCGGAAAATATATATTATTCTCGCCAATTTATGGTTAATTCATTATTGACCATTCTCGACCCATTTGAGTGAATACGATCATTATCTTGATTTTATTCTAGTCGAATTTTGAATTTTTTCATACTCAATACCGGTCGAATGACATTCGACTAAAATTGAGTACAAAAATACTTTAATATTCTCATCGAAAATCATCGAAATCAATAGTGGTGCTTTATATTGTTGTTGTTATCGACCCAATTATAGTCGAATGTGTAGAGTATTCCGGACTCAATATTGGTCGAATGATGCTCTGACTATGTATGAGTTTGGAAAACTTCAAACATTCTACCTAAAATATGGTCAGAATCAACCAGTGTGGACTCTCAACACGTATATTCTGACCATATTTCAGTATGAATAATGTGTCATATTCTGACCAAACTTTGGTCAGAATGAACGCACGTAAAATAAAAAAATAAGGGCGAAATTGGAAAAAAAAATCTGTGTGGTAAGATAAAAATTTGTGTGAAAATATATTCCCTTTAGAAATTGTTGTATCATTTTGATAATATCAGTTTAACAACCTAGCACATACGATATGGAGCTTAAGGCAGGGGCGGACGCAGGATCTCAGATAGGGAGGGGCAATAAAAATATTAAATGCAAATAAAAAATGGGACAATTATCTAAAAGGACATATATTGGACTTAATTATGTAAAAAAAGACACCCAAAACAAACACTTAGTTATAAGAATACAAATTACATAGATAGATCAAAATACTGTTAATGAAGAATAAAAAATAAAAATAAAAAAAATAAAAGGGGGAACAAGTGGGTTTTATTTTATTTTATTATTTTAATTTTTTGAAACGCCGTTGTTGTTGTGTTTTGTTTTGTTTTGTTTTGTTTTGTTTTTTATTAATTTTTTTTCCTGGACGTTGAAAGTGTGGTTTTTTTTTCTTTTGGACGGTGAAAGTTTTTTTTTTTTTTTTTTTTTCATTGACCACCGTGATGCATTAACCACCCTGATGCATTGACCACCCCGATCCATTGAACACCGTGATGTATTGTCCACCCCGATGCGTTGACCACCGTGATACATTGACCACCACGATGCATTGACAACTGCGATGCAGTGACCACCGCGATGCAAAGACACCGCGATGAAATGACACTGTGATGCGCTGACAACCGCAATGCAGCGACAACCGCGATGCATCGACCACCGCGAGGCATTGGCCGCCGCGATACAGTTACCACCGCGATGCATTGCTCAACCCAATGCATTGACCAGCCCCGATGCATTGACCACCGGAATGCAGTCACCACCCCCGATTAATCAACCATTGCGATGCACTGACCGCCTCGATGCACTGACCACCGCGAAGCAGTAACAAGAAAATTTGCAACAATTTATGCAGTGACATTTGATTTTTGCTCATACAACAAAATTTTATTATTTTTTTCCTAGACGTTTAATTTTTTTTTTTGTATCTGGACGATGAAAGTTTATTTTTTCTTTTTTTCATTGACCACCTCCGATCCATTGACCACCGCGATGTAGTGGCCACCCCGATGCGGTGGCCACCCCTGATGAAGAGACACTGATATGTAGAGACGCCGCGAAGCAGAGATACCTCGATGAAGTGACACTGCGATGCATCCGCGATGCAGTGACACCGCGATGCAGAGACACGACGATGTAGAGCCACCGTGATGCAGAGACACCGCGATGCAGAGACATCGTGATGAAGTGACACCGCGAGGCAGAGACACCGCGATGAAGTGACACCACATTGCAAAGACACCATGATGCAGAGGCATCGCGATGTTATGACATTTGACGATGCAGAGACTCCGCGGTGCAGAGACATCGCGATGAAGTGACACCGCGATGCAAAGACATCGCAAAAAAGTGACACCGTGATGCAGAGACACCGATGCATTAACCCCCGCGATGCATTGACCAACCATGATGCATTTGTTATAAGTAATATCGTCGGATCAATCATAGATTGACCCGATTATGCAGCGGAATGCATCAGATCTAGATCTAAACGAAACAAAGAACATAAATTAAAGATCTAAACCTACAAGGGGGTTTAGGAGCCTACATTTATATGGTGCTTAACTCCAAGAACGATAGATCTCCAAGAACACGTATTTGAGAAGCCACAGTCTTCCAACGTGTGTCTCCCAGCAACACCAGGTGGATGGTGTTTCCCCGCCGCCGGACCTCATTGATATGCTACCTGAATAATCCCGAAGATTATCCCAACTCGAAACCCGAAGAAAAATAGCCGAAAATTCCAAGCTACTTATCTTCCAATATGGCGTGTATTATGTTGTGTCAAAAGGCTTGGAAGAAATCTCTTTATATAGGAGAGTAAAACTTAACCTCCAAGGATAAAATAATTAAGAGATAATTATTACATTAATCCTTTTTCCAAATAAAAGATAAATAAAATGATTATCCCAAACAAATTAAGATAACTCATATTATTATCTAATATTCCATGAATTATCAATTAACAAATGAAAGATAAATCACACATTAAATAATTATCCAAGAAAACTAATTTCCTAATAATTAAATAATATAACAAAACATGCGCCACCAACCTTAATCAAATAAGGTCCACGCATTTTTCCTTATTTGACCAATTAGGTCAAAAAAAAGTCAACACACTAATTTGAAGTAAAGTCAACGTAAAAATGTCTTTTCCGTATATTTAATTATCTAGTCCAACTAAACAATTAATCCACATATCAAATTAAATAGCCCAATCCACTATTTAATTATAATTGAGGTGCAACGACGAGAAACCTATATGCTATATTAGGAGCCACGTCGGGGACCATGGACCCATATTCAGTAGCTACAATAAATCGAATAAAATTATTCATCAGACATAATAATTATATCCAACCTATTAATTCCGGGATTACACCACCATAAACCCGAAACTGAACTCTATCGAATATAGATAACTTACACTCAATTTATGAGTCGAACGCGTCCACTGATATAATCATTACATACAGATAAATCCTCCATAGACTTTTCACTTCGATTCGGGATATTTCCGTAAACCCTTCTCGAAACATATTATCCTTATTTACCATTAACCCCCTAGTGATCAATTAGTTCATAACAAATATAATATGAACTCGGCCGATCGATCAGTTTCTAGGGTTAACAAATATGGGAACTGTCTGTCTACTTCCCGAGGGAAGGAATGGATTCCATATCTGTGATATCACAGACCACTCACTCATCCCAGAATAGAGCCAACGAGAAGTGTTGGACCACATACTTCGAAGTGATCCTTACTAACACATCAAACTCTACCCTAGTCTAAGTAGTCGACTGTGATCACTTCAGGATTAAGATTAATCCATATATGATCATCTTGTGATTCGATAAGACTTCTCGATCACGGAATTTTATCGAGAACTCAAATCAAATCGGTCCAAACTTCATATGATTATCATCATATATAAATGCCCCACTAGTACTCCTATTACCGACAATCCGGATAAGATCATCACACCTAAAGTGTTCAGGCGCATTAATAGCAAATTAATCATGAGACCCATACTCAGATTAATAAACGCTACGGACTAAGTTAATTTTAAGTACATCTCACTAACTCAATCCTCTTGTGTACAACCATACACTGAGTTATGTGATTACATAAACGAGGTACTTAGGGTTTTCAGTAGTGTCTTAATTATAAGCATACATGCATATAATAAGATGAATTACTAATTCTGTCCTAAAACAATTATATAATTGTCTTTCGGGCACTACACCTTACAGCATTGACCACCGCGATACAGTGACCACCCCCGATGCATTGACCACCATCGATGCAATGACAAACCCCAATGCATTGACCATCGCAATGCAGTGACCACCCCTGATGCATTGACCACCGTGATGCAGAGACACCGCGAATCATGATGAGGTGACACCGCGAGGCATTGGCCACCGTGATGCAGTGACCACCGCGATGCATTGCCCAACCCGATGCATTGACCTCCCCGATGCAGTGACCATCCCGATGCATTGACCACCTCGATGGAGTGACCATCAGGATGCAGTGACCATCATGATGAAGTGACATTTGATGATTCGACACCGCAATAAAGCGACACCACGATGACATTTGATATTAGTCTGACTTAATTTCAGAAAATTGATTTCTTTTCTTCAAAATCGACTTTAAACGACTATATCTCTTGATATAAAACTACGATCAACATAATTATTTCATCCTAATTCATATTTTTTTCGTCATTTTTAGTCTGATATCTTCTTTTATGAAATGGCACCTTATGCAGTGACCACCGCGATGCATTGACCACCCTGATGCAGTGACTTCTGTGAAGCATTGACACCGTGATGCAGGGACCACCCCGATGCAGTGACCACCGAAAATGCAGTGACCATCGCGATGCAGTGACCACCGTGATTCAGTGACATATATGTATCCAAATGTATATACACTGACATCAATGTCACTGCATCAATTTTATTCCAAATCATACTCAAACCCACCATCAAATTCATGTCACTACACAAAATATTGATGCCCATTTCTCCTTGTAGTATTATGAACAACATTCACAATAATAAGGATGATGTAATTAATCCGTAGCAACAACAATATTGCCGCATTGTGTATCGGATCCCATGTGTCGATGATGTCGATGATCTGAATGAAGGAGGATTCAAATTATACTTAGTTTATGGACGATACTTGAAATTTGATGAGTCTCATACCGCTTGCTAGTTTACAAGGCAGAAACCTTTAAAATTTGTTAAAACATAACTAAAATCACATAAACGGATCAAATCATCGGTTTATTAATTGTGTTCATTCAAGGCTATGCCCATATCATCACTTTATATTTCAAAAAAAAAAAAATTTGTGTTCATTAATTCAAGGCTATGCCCATATCATCACTTTATATTTCTAAAAAAGAAAACAATGAAGAAACAAGTAACAAGAAGAACTCTGGAGCTGCTGAGTAAAAGTGCAACAAGAACACAATCAAAATGGAGATCACCATGATTGATAATATATATTGTCATTACATCAAAAGTGAGTAATCAGAATGAAGCTCATATGTAGCACTTTCCAAAGTACAAAATAGAAGCTAAAAAACAGTAGATTAAAGAAGGTAATATCAAGATGCCAAAGCCGTTCAGTAATCCATTAAGCTGTAACTAAACTTCCAAAACTCGAGCAGGTCCGTGTCGCTTAATTGGAGAATCAGATAAACCCTCTTATTATCGTATGGTCATTCCCAATCTTATTTTAGACTTCTATTTTTTCTGAATCAATACACACCAAGAAAAATAGAAAGAAAAAAAAAAACAGACAACATCGATCAATCGATCAGATGGGTAAGTGATAAAAATGAGAAAGAGCAATAGGAATTGTTAATGAATGATGGTTAAAACCGTCTTGATGATCCATCGACTTCTATTGACGAAGGTTCGAATCTGTTGCATTCGAAAATTGAGGGAAAAAACGGATGAATTAACCAGAATTGATGATCGGAGAAGTGATGAATTAACCGGAATTGATAATCGGAGAAGCTTAATTCAGGAGCTCTTATGAATTGCCGAGGAAACAAATAATCAACCAAGTATTACAGTCGAGAAAGTTGAAACATGAATCGTTGAAGCGAAATAGAAATCAGAAGGGTCTGGGAGGGGGAGTAATTGATAATAAAGCGTATTTCTGTGAAATTATATGGGTCTTTGTCCTTTTAAACATGGATCTTAAAAGTGTAATAAAGTCCAAAAATTAAGTCAAAAGCTAATTCTAATAAACAAATAACCGATAAAAATTTTAAGAAAAATGATATCGCTTTATATATATTAATGTAATTTTTCCGGATCAATGAGGCAGTTGACCCACCTTAATTGTATGTAGTTCCGCCACTGACTTAAGGTGTTTTCGATTATTCGTAAACTTTTAAAGGTATTATAGACAATTAATTCTTGCCTGCATGCATTTGTAGTCACTAGACGAATATTTGTGATATAGAATTTTGTAAAACGAGTCCCCTGTTTGCTGCATTTGTGAGTTGTTGATCATATTACACCAAATAACATTTTCTTCACCAAATTGTCATTAATATTTTATAAAATTAGGTCTTGGCATACACGATGATCATTAGTATAATGGAAGGTAATAATAATGAGGTCTTGATCCTGCTTGAGAACATTGCAAGTGCAATGCGATCTCTAAGCGACTAGTTGAGTTAGGGTTATTGCACCGCAGAACGGCTAGTCACCGGTCTCGGGGCCTATTGACTTTGGCTCATCGACAGTCCTAGAGTTATGGTACCAAAATTCCCCAATGATCCATGTGTATGGTCGGGAAAGCACTGACGGCTGTGTCATGGTAAGGAGGGCAGTGGGGTTGGCTGGCCCCCTTTGGGAGGTTCACTGGGCGAAGGTCTGAATCCTTTCTCTGACAATCGGCCGGAGTTGTCAGGCAAGACCTTGCTTATTGAGAGTCGGTAGAAAATCGTGTCACGTCTTTGGAGATCGCGATATTAGGTCGACCCGCCTTATACTGAATCTATGAGCCATTATTTCTACCTTCCACAACAAAGATGAAGTTTCCACTTGGTATGGCACCCATGAGGTAAAGGGAGACGTGGAAGTCAAGAAATTGTAGTTTGGTTACGATAAAAGGAAAGGCGTTGGATGATGTGCTTCGTTGAGAGTTAATTCTGAGGAAGAGGAAGATAGAAGCTAGGTCTTTGTCGACCCGGCGAAGAGGTCCGCGTTTGGAAGGAGGAGGAGGGCCAAGTGGTCCAGATCGGGAAGTGGATACCACACCCCGACATGCAAGCCTTGGTCGACCTCCTGGTCGAATATCGAGATGTGTTCGCTTGGAAGGCCGACGATATGCCAGGCCTATCGGCTGATATAGCAGTGCATCGGCTCAATGTCGACCCGAAAAAGAAGCCGATACGGCAAAAGAAGAGGAACCTCGCCCCTGAGAAGAAAGAGGCAGTAAAGAAGGAAGTTGATAAATTATTAGTTGCTGGAATCATCAAGGAGGTATTCTACCCAGACTGGTTAGCCAATCCAGTCTTGGTTAAGAAGCCAGATGAGAGCTAGCGAATGTGTGTGGATTTCACGGATCTAAACAAGGCGTGCCCTAAAGATTCGTATCCACTTCCTAAAATTGATCAGTTAGTCGATTCGACGTTGGGTTTCGAGGTCTTTGGTTTTTTAGACGCTTACAGGGGTTATTATCAGATTTTCATGGACCCTCAAGACTCGGAGAAGACCGCCTTCAAAACATAGTTCGGTACGTTTTGTTTCGTGACAATGCCGTTTGGTCTAAAGAACGCGGGAGCCACTTATCAGAGAGCGGTCAACAAGATATTCGAGAAACTGATTGGTCGTAATATGGAGGTCTATATCGATGATTTGTTGATCAAGATCAGTTCCATGGGACAGTTCCTTATCGATACCAGAGAGGTTTTCGAGGTGCTCCGGACTGCGAGTATGAAGCTCAATCCAAAAAGTGCACTTTCGGGGTTCGATCGGGTAAATTTATGGGCTATATGATATCGAAAGATGGAATTCGAGCTAACCTGGACAAGATCGATGTCCTCAAGAATATGCTTGTACCTCGTAACATCAAAGAAGTACAGCGGTTGACAGGTCGGATGGCAGCCCTCAACCGTTTTTTATCGGTATCAGCGCAAAGAGCCCTCTCTTTTTTCAAAATATTGAAGAAGGCAAGTCCATTCCAATGGGATGACAAGTGCCAAAGAGCATTCGAAGATTTGAAGGAATATTTATCTGATTTACCAACTCTGTCTTCACCTCGGGAAGGAGAGAAACTATTGGTCTATTTGGCAATCTGTGAGGAGGCAGTAAGTGCAGTGTTGGTTCGAGAAGGGGAGCATGGACAGATTCCAGTGTATTTTGTGAGTAGGGAACTGCATGGAGCAGAGATCAAATATTCACCGGCCGAGAAGTTAGCACTGGGTTTGGTTCACGCATCGAGGAAGTTGAAACCTTATTTTCAGGCACACCCTATTGCTGTAATAACTGACCAACCTTTGAAACAAATTTTAGCCAAGCCCGAGACATCGGGTCGATTAGAAAATGGGTTGTTGAATTAGCTGAGTACGACATCGAATTCCAATCTCGTACAGCTGTTAAAGGGCAAACCCTGGCAGACTTCATTGCTGAGGGAATATCAATTCAGCTAGAGCAAGAGAAACAAGCAAGAGAGGAACAGTGGACCATCCGTGTCGATGGAGCATCCAGTAAAGAGAGGGCATGAGCTGGGTTACTATTGGTCAGTCCGAAGGGAGAAGAGTTCCCCTATGCGCTTCGATTCGAGTTCAAGGCTACCAACAATGAGGCAGAGTATGAAGCCATGATTACGGGTCTGAAGCTGGCATCCAAGTTAGGGGTCGAGAATCTCCTGGTATATAGTGACTCTCAGCTTGTAGTCAATCACATACGAGGCGAATATGAAGCTAAAGAGGAGGCTATGAAGAGTTATTTGAAAGTGGTTCAACGGTTGATATCGAAGTTTAAGACAGTTCGCATCGAACAGGTGCCTCGAAGTGAGAACAAGAGTGCCGATGCGTTGTCCAAACTCGCATCGAATTTCAAATAAAAAAGGAAGGTCCTGGTTGAAATGTTATCAGAACGAAGCTATAACGAGGTCGATGTGCAGCCAGTTACTCAGGGGTCAACATGGATGGACCCGATAGCTCTATACTTGAAGGACGGAATTCTGCCATCGGATAAGTCTCAGGCGAGAAAGGTTCGACTGCAATCATCCAGGTATGCTCTGTTTCACTATGTTCTTTACCGAAAATCTTTTGTGACGCCTTGGATGTGATGTGCGTCGGAAGAAGAGGGGGCCTATCTTCTCGAAGAGATACATCGGGGAGTTTGTGGCAACCACTGTGGAGCTCGGATGCTGGCAAGAAATTGTAAGCTGGCAGGGTATTTTCGGCCTTCGATGCAAAAAGACGCCAACCGTCTGGTGATGAGATGCAGAGCATGCCAAGTGCATAACATGGTAACACACCAGCAAGCGCAGGAGATGAATGTCATCGAATCGGTATGGCTGTTTGACGAGTGGGAAATCGATATAGTGGGGCCTTTACCTCAAGCTCCGGGCAACTTCAAATTTGTAGTGGTGGCAGTCGATTACTTTACCAAATGGGTTGAGGCCAAGGCTCTTACCGACATCAAGGCCTCTACCATCAAAAAATTCTTTGGGAAAATATTTTATGCAGGTTTGGGGTTCCGAAGTTTTTGATCTCAGACAATGGAACTCAGTTTCTAGATGAAAGAGTACAGAATTGGCTTGAAGAGTATAAGATTGAGCACAGAACAACCTCCGTGGCCCGACCTCAGTCCAACAGACGGGTCGAACAGACAAACAGGCAGATAAAATTTGGTTTGAAGAAGCGTCTCGAGGATGAAGGTCGGGATTGGGCAGCTCAGCTGCCTAGCATTCTATGGTCGTATCGGACGGCACCCAATGCGGCCACGCACGAAACTCCCTTCGCCATGGCTTATGGATGTGAAGCAGTCATACCTACGGAGATCGGGTTAGCGTCACCTCGGGTCTTGCCCTACAATGTCGAGACAAACGAAGCTGATCTACGGCAAGAGAAAGACAGTGTCGAAGAAAGAAGAGAGATCACAGCGCATCGAGTGGCTAACTACAAAAGAAAGATCTCGCAGTATTATAATGCACGAGTAAATTACAAATACTTCCAAGAAGGTGATCTCATCTTGAGAAAAAATGAGGCAAGCAGGCAGGATCCAATAGGCAAACTTGAGCCGAATTGGGAGGGCCCTTACAAGATTCTGAAAGTCCATCCAAATGGGTCGTATCAACTCGGCAGATCGGATGGAAGTACAGTGCCTCGAACTTGGCACGCCACCAATCTCAGAAAATATTGTGTTTAAACTGTTTGTTCACTTTATGACATTTGCAACTTTACTTTCCTAGTTACTTGTATTAAGTCGATACGACAATTGGTTTCGATGCTCTTTATCTAAGAAATTTTCTTTCCAAATTATGTTTTACTTGCAAGTTCATGTAAAAAAGAAAAGGGTTAGAAGAAAAATAGAAGAAAAATCGACCACAACAAGCACTCCACGACACGATGGAGTTGGAATAAAATGGTGAAAAAGCCAAGTCACCGACAAGTCTTACATCACTCCCAACCTGCTAAGAAGCCACGATCGCGGCGGTTGGAAGATCCCATGAAGGATATCTTATTCGACCGGATCATAAGCACCACGAAGTCGCGACGGTCCGAATAAGGAGTTGTCAATTCGACCAGTCCATAAGCCTGACGAGGCATGATAGTCGAATCGAGCTCGATCAAATAGCTAAGTCAAGCCGATCTGGCGATGACGGGCAAGGTCGACTTCAGATATACAAGTGTACCATGAGTCATGTACTCATACTACACTTCGAGGGCCCAGGGGAATTAAGTTCAAAGGATCGCACTTACAGGCCAAGGGAATTAAGTTCAAAGGACTACACCCTAAACAAATAATCAACGACACAAACGAAATTCAATGGAAAGCATAGATTGAAATTCAAAAATCAAGATGCAAAATTGAAATAAAGTTTTGGAGATCGAATCGATTATTCATATCGGCAAAAAAACATAACCAAAGTAACAAAGGTTTAATAAAGTGATTACAACCAAATTGAATAAAAATTGTTCAAAAAACAACAACAAGAAACAAGATCAGGCAACAGGCTGGTTCGAGGTGGAGGCGTTTGGGTCGACTGGATCCTCTAGGTCGATGTCCTCCTCTCCATCCCCATCCATGGCAGGGGCCACATACTTGTCGTGCAGAGAAATGCCAGCTTTGAACTCGGTGAAGTATCGACCATAACGAGGGATGGCCTCTGGGTCGTATAAGTGGGCCTTCTCGATGCTGGATACTTCAAAATCCGGGATGACCGCCTTGACTTGATCGAGAGCATTCGAGAATCTCCCCTTCATAGCCTGACTCATCAGCAACGTCAGGTCATTTTCAAGTTCAGCAGAAGCCAGAAAATCTTTTTTAGCCGACTCAAGGCGAGTCGTGAAGCTATCGACCTCGAACTGAAGGTCATCTCGAGCCTTGAGGGATCCCACCAGTTCAGCTTTTGCCCAATCGAGCTCTGACTTTATTTTGGCAAGCTCAGCATCCCTGTCGGCTAAGTCCTTGCGCGCCCTGGACAATTTGTCTCGAGAGGTCGCCAAGTCAGACTCAAGTTTGACACGCCGATCATTCAAATTGTTCACCATAACTTTCTGCTTCTCGATATCGGAGGTCAGTCTGGCAATTTTTTCTCTCTGCTCCTCCAAGGCAGCGGATGGAGACTTGATCCTATTTATAGCCACTTTGGTCATAAGGTGAGCCTGCAAAGAGAATGATGTGAATTTGAGGAATAGACAAAAATCACAAAATTAAAAGAGTTAAATGAAGACTTACAGCTCGGATGATTTTTGAATAATAATCACCTAGCTCCTCAGGAGCCATGGCCTCCATTTCGGCAAGACTTATGCTGGGGATCGCCTCGATGCCACTCGAGCCTTGAGGAGGGAGGTTGCGAGCTTCCTTCCCGACTCCATGCCTCACCTCGGTTGTTTTTTGGCGTTTTCTCGAGACGAGACTCCCCTCAAGCTGCTCAGTCACCCGAGCCTTGTCAGGTTGATCCCTCAGGATGTCAGACATCGACACTGGAGTAGAAGATCGGGCCGGAGTCCTTTGACCCCCGGAGATTATTGCACCAGACACGGGTTTTTTCGACCTGATACCGGCTATCTCTTGAATCTTCTTGGGGTCAACCTTCTTAGGGTCAGGCATTTTGCCCACCGCCTCCAACTTTGAAAAGAATTCCACTGCAAACAGAGAAAAATCGACATCAATACACAGTCAAAACAGAAGCAAGTATAGAAAGAGAAAAAATACAAAAGTGTAGCAGCTCGACAGAGTGAATCAAAATCCTACACAAAACTCGAACGTCCTCGTCGAGTTCCAGATAAGTATCTGGACCCGCCATCTCGATATCAGCGAATGGGTATAAGGAATGCAGGTTTCGAGTTGCGACATCAGGGCTAACTCTTTCAAGAATCCTACATTCAGCGGGGGGCATGGGATTCCAGTCTATCATGCCATTTCCTAGGCCTTTTGTACCAAGTATGGATATCGACGTCTTCTAATCCGTGTCGGATGAAGAAAAAATGAGGCTTCCACTCGCCCTGGGACGAGGTCACTCTCCTCACAAACTCCGAGACCAGGGGACGCCTCTGGAAAGTATACCATCCCGCATCTTGCAGACCTTGGATCGAATAGTATTTTCGGAATAGACGAACTGTGAATTCGACCTTGGCTATTCGACATGCCAATACGAAGCCCATAACGCTCCAAATTCCATTTGGAGCGAGTTGGGTGATACAGATCTGATAGTGTCGGAGGATTTCTATGAGGGACGGGTCGAAGGGAAACCTTAATCCCTCTTTCAATTGCGCCTCGTACATGGCACAGAACCTAGGAGGAGGATCACAGGCATATTGAAATCGACCGTGAGACACTTTGATGTTTTCAGATGAGTATGGGATGCCGTATCTTAGACAAACGGCCTTGGATTTTTCTTGGGTTAGGTTGGATATGCAACCATAAGGTCCTTGACCTTTCATCCTTGTTTGGCGTTTGGTAGCAACTGGTCGAGAAGTCGATTCCTCTTCTCCTCCCTCTTCTTCTTCTCCGGCTACTCTTTCACGAGCAAGCGGTTGCTCGAAATCGCTCTCTCTCCGATTCTTCTTCCAAAGACAACAAGTTCTTCCCTATTTTGAGAATCGCTATCACTCTTAGACATGGAATTGAGAAAAGGCAGGGAAATAAAAAACAAAGGAAGAATTTGAGTAGGATTAGGGCTTACTTGAGATTTTCAGATAAAGCGGAGAGTTGGAATAGCAAATAAGAGGCTTCGGTGTCTTGGATCCCTTTTATGCTCCACAATCTTGCAAATGATTTGAAAGGGCAGGATTTGGGGGCAATTATAGAGTTTGTAAGCGCGATAATCAATGGCAGAAACCCCGTGTGAACCAATGAGGATGCTTCGTTTCCTGCACCCATTAATGCTGAGACAGAGTGACGTCACCCTACGACAGCCTACGTCGATTTACAAGACAGCTGTATTCCCGCCTAAAGAAGGCCACGTATCGAAGAGATAATTCAAATTTTCAGATCCGACTTCAACATACGAGATAGGCTTCTCTCCGATCTGGGGGGCTTATGACGATACGGTATTTCACCCCTCCACGTGGAATTATCTAACTGGTCCAGCTGGCATGTGGGGAAGTCCAAGTCTGTTATCCGCATTGGGTCGAATACGAGACGTACCAATGATTACCATGGAAGCCAGCAGATCTTGCAAGTGTCCCATCTCGAGCACCCATGTCGGTGTTACACGAGTCGAGACCAGAGTTCCGGCCCAGATTCCTAAGCCCAATATCCAGAAGGTTACTTGGGCAAGGGGCAAGGCCCAGTAAGGGTTATTTATGTCAATAGACACCACCGCCTTAAGGTTTAGGGCAAGTTATGGACTCATGCCTATAAATACACTACTCCAGGAACTACGTAAGGCTTGATTCCTGGACAATACACAGGATACGTAGGCAATCCTAGATACATTCTTGGACTCAGCCATAAAACACCCAAAAACACCATCTTTGCTACAGTTCGAGACGTGCATATTCTTCTTGACTCACTCTTAGATTAAACTTGGCCCTGATAAATCGGAGGTGCATTATTTAGCATCATCACTTTGTCTTTTAGTTTGTTTCTTAAAGTATGAATAATTCAACAACTATCATTTTGAATTTGTGGTTAATGAAATAAAGTACTAGTTCCCTCTCTTTTTCTTATAGATCTAGTATGTGTGGCGGTGGGTCGCCGACCCTTCCTTAACAAGATCCCAGTGGGCCCTGGGGATCGGGAAGCGGTCTATTACAGTGTCCACGCATCGATCCAACAAGAAAGCGTGACAACCGGCATGTCACTAAAGTAGAAAAGAGAAGGATACTAAGTATGTACGACTATCTACGACACCTCTGTACGTAAGATTTCTTTCTCACTTTTTAGCCACACAGACTAGTGTTTGGAAAAAGAAGATACCAATATAAGAGTTTCTCCAAACAAAGAAGATGCCAATATAAGAGTTTCTCATTTCTTTTCTATTCGAACTGTTGCCTAAAAATATATTTTGCAGGACGAAGAGGGATGTAGCTTATTTGCTGTTCAATTCATGGTGTTATAAGACGTTAAACTCTTGGGTACCATGCACATTACTTTTGCAAGGTATGATGCATTTGGGGAATCTAGCACTGATTGGATCTCATGGTGATTTAGCAACATATGTAGAATATTCTCAAGATACAAGTATGCTTTCTTCTTTTATTTCTTGCAAAGTTTTAATTTTTAATTTTTAATTTTTTAAAAATAAATTGTATAAACATATGTTGCAATTCAAATGCACAGCAAGCTTGTTTCTGTTGTATGGGCATGCACTCTTGTTTAAAAATGTTACTGGAAGTTCAATATTGAGACAAATTTTTGGTAAAGGTTTGCAGTAAAGCAAAACATGTGCCTATCTGAAGCACAAATGCCCAAAGAGAACGCAACAGATGTTAGGTCTTGGGCAGTAAGCAAAAGACGACAATAACTACCCGAAAGAGGAATAGATCTGCATATTATCATGCCATTAGTTTAGTTGGATATGGAAACTAATTGTTCGAATATGCAGACTATCCTAACCGAAAAAGCATAGAGCAAAAGTTCATATTCTAATTATTACAACCAAGGTCTAAAGTGGGGAAAAAAACTTTAATTACACAAGGCAATTTGACAATCGTAAGTATGTAAACACTTCAGTCATGTGCCTCTCTTTCTTTATTTCAACACCTGTAAAGTGTGTATATTTTCCCACGCCGAGCGTGGATAGGGTAGCACAAAGTGTTGTTGTATCATCACTAAGGTATACTCCAATATGGTACTGTACAATAAAAGAAAGAAGAAAATTGTCGAAATCAAAGCATAGTTTAAAAGCTTTGTATAATTACATGCTCTTGTGATCTTACCCTTTCCTAAGACATGTAGTACCACTTAATTGGCCTAAATGTCATGCTATGAGGCCATAAGTTGGGGTCCCATAAATAATTGCCTGGTAAACCACTTTCCTCTCGATACAGGCAAAAGATTGATGTTAGTTGCGATCTGAACGCATAAACACTTGCCGAGGACAATTTTTTTAGGATTCATACGAAAGGGTCTTTATGCATAGTTACATACGTTTCTTATTTTATTTCACAAGCTATATGTTAAATATAGTTACATACCTTATGTGCCTTCAAATGCTAGATAATATCCTTCTATGCAAGGCTAGTCAATGTGCTAGTTTTAATAGCATAAATAGAAGAAAACAAGTTTCAACGAGAAATACTTGAAGGCGAGATCAATTAAAAACAATCTATTAGTATTAGAAATGGCACTGAAAACCCAACAACAGACCGGGATGGCACCATGAACACAAAGGCGCAAAAGCGATCTAAATGGTCTCAAAGTGTAGAAAATAAGATAAGAAATTCTAGCCTCGATCAGAATCATCCGAATATATGAATTCTTTTGCAGTAAGGTGGTAAACAACATTTAGATGAGCATTTTTTTAATTCTTTGATTCCCATCTAGAAGTAGCGAGTTCCCCGTATTTTCTAACGTTTAAAACATATGATTGATTTTCTTGGGAACATTTTCTCAATATTTTGAACTCTAAATCAAGCTTGGGGCATATTTAGATTTTTTTTTGCTTGCTTGTACATGTTACTTTGTTCTTCAGATTTGCAACTAACTAATAACGACCAAACTCTTAAAAAGGCTTTAGCATATCAACACTTCAAATGTAACTGTTTGAAAGAAGCAAACATGTACATCATGCAAATTGGCAGTATATTCAGTTGTAATATTTCATGGCTTGAAGTGCACAACATGTGACATAAAAAGGAAGAGCATCTACTATCGTTGGAAGCAGTGTGTTAAAGCAAACATATAAAGATTCATATCATAAGGTTAACAATACGATAATGTAAGTCGTGAAAAGAATAATATGGCAACAAAGTAATGGGCATTTACCATTGCTCAAAGATCCCAAGCAAGATATTCTGAATGAAGCACGATAATCTGAAGAAGACAATATACGCCAAGAACGATAATGAAGGCAATAGTTATTATGAAAAAGATTTGAGCATGATCTTCACAATTGAACACAGTGATGTTTAAATTAAGTTAATTCCACCCAAGCGTTATTACAAAGGGGCCACAATAGGAAATATGTAGATTGCACATGGAAAGAATGTACCTATTTTATCCGGACATAGAGACAAAGTAATTGAAAGTCCATCGGGTATTCAACCTTCGTAATTCCAAGAATGACCCATATCAAATTGTCAGAAGCTGGAACATACTGTTGGTTTATACGCAATCAATACCTAGTTGACCATTAAGATTGTTAGAGAGATTGAGGTTTGGAAACTAAAAACGCAGAAAATGGTTTGCTTGATATGAACGTAGAATCATGTAAACACTTTCCTACAAAAGTTATTTGCCCCTTACTGAATGCCTAGGGTGACACAAATACTTTTGTGAGATAAGACTACGTTTTCCCTTCAAATTTAGGCACAAAAGATGAAGATTACTCTTGGAGATAGTTTAAGGTGTTTTTACTTTCAAAGATGAATATGCTTCTCTTTTCTATATGTTTAAAGCACTCAAAAAGTT
Organism: Gentiana macrophylla; assembly: GCA_026214975.1. Lineage (NCBI taxonomy): Eukaryota > Viridiplantae > Streptophyta > Magnoliopsida > Gentianales > Gentianaceae > Gentiana > Gentiana macrophylla. The sequence goes on along the minus strand of CM047810.1, from coordinate 113,574,482 downwards.
CTTATATATTGATGGAAAAACCGACCTCTTATGTATGCAACCTTTGGAAATAAGTTATATATATAAACAGTTGAAAAGGACTGAAAAGACACACCATTTCAGAATTTCGGACCGCATCCGTACGGATGAAGTTATCATCCGGACGGATATATCACAGTATCAAAGTTTTCACCATTTCAACCTTTCATCCGTACGGATAGATTCTTATCTGTACGGATAACTATCTGTTTCTCCAAATTCTGAATTTTGGTCCTTTAAGTGGATTTTCAATCCTTTAAATGATTTTCCCGAACAATACTTGATCATTTAAATCCGTAAACTCGTAGATACTTATATGAGTGTACACTCCGTACCTACAAACTCATATTATAGCATTCCGAGTTCACCCATCTTTGTACCAAACCCCGATTACATAAATGAACATGGTAACACTTAAATTACCAACAATCCTCCCCCATTTAAGTGTAATCCTTGGTTTAGCTGAATAACAGTCAAAACATAGCAACTCATGCATCAATGATAATGTCACGAAGATTGAATTATCACTTAGTAAAATTACACATTTCAAATATTCGAGTATTAGGGTGTGTCTAAGCATTGAACCCCTTTACACGTTTTGAATACATGAAGATAACATACACATGAGTTAATATAACTCCAAAAGCTTATTCTTGACACTAATTATTCAGGCCTTGTGTCCATATCCATTCATGAGTAAATAGAAAGCCAACTCTCGAACTTTCTTGAAGCGGCCAAACTTCATACTCATATAGGTGAGCATTTATATAATCGTGCACCTGCAATAGCACTTTGTCAAAGACTCATTATGAAGAATCCTTCATCATTAACTTACAGGGTAATAGCACATACCTCGGGATAATATCATGTGCTCAAATCTAGATAATAGGCCTTCCACATTGAATTCTGCCTCTAACATTGTATTAGAAGGGAATTGGGTATCCTATCACCAAGATTCAAATGAGTTGTAAACCCATCCCGATAACAGACTTTTGTACCAATTCTCTAGCCAATCCTTTTGTTAAGTGATCAGCTAAGTTATGTTGAGATCTCATAAACACAACCGAAATCACCCCATGAGTGATCAACTCACGAACCGCGCTATGTCTAACGCCCAGGTGTCGCGACTTACCATTATACACTTGACTATAAGCTTTAGACAAGGTAAAAGCACTATCATAATGGATAGAAATGGGTGATATTGGTTTTGGCCACAATGGAATTTCATAAATCAAATTCATGAACCACTCAGCCTCTTTTCCAGCTGCAGCTAAGGCAACAAACTCGGACTCCATAGTCGAGATAGTAATACATGTTTGCTTTTTGGAAGCCCATGAAATGGCACCTCCTCCAAGTAAAAACACCCAACCACTAGTAGAATAATGATCCTCTACATTGGATATCCAACTAGCATCCGAGTATCCTTCTATTACAGAAGGGTGACCAACATAAGTCAAGCCAAAATCCTTGGTAGACTTAAGGTATCTTAGCACACGAGTTACAACACGCCAATGATGGCTGCTTGGATTACTCGTAAACCTGCTTAGCTTTCCAACCGCATAAGCAATATCTGGACGCGTGCTAGTCATAACATACATCAAACATCCTATCACCCGAGAATACTCAAGTTGTAATATCAGATTTCCCGTATTAGGCATGAGTTTCTCATTAGGATCCATGGGAGTGTTAGCCGGAGTGGAGTTATCACAATTGAACTTCTTCAACACTTTCTCAATATAATGAGATTGTGTCAGAGAGATCCCTTTGTCACTCCGTTTGATCTTGATTCCAAGAATCACATCCGCCTCCCCCATGTCTTTCATAGAGAAACTTGATGACAAAAAGGCCTTACAAAGGTCAACTTGTTCTTGGTTAGTTCCAAAGATTAACATGTCATCAACATATAAGCAAATTATCACACCATTACCGGTATTGTAAAATTTGCTATATATACACTTGTCTGATTGGTTAAGCTTAAAACCATTAGACAAGACAACTTCATCAAATTTATGATGCCATTTTTTAGGCGCTTTTTTAAGCCCGTACAATGATTTATCAAGCTTACACACCTTATGCTCATTACCAGGCATAACAAATCCCTCCGGTTGTTTCATACGGAAGATAACCTTTCAACACTATGAAAAGGTTGTCTCACAATTTTATTTAACATATAAATATTACACTTATTCATATTCATGTCAAAAGATGGAATTAACTCATTTTTAGACATTACCAACATACGTTTATAATGAACATGTCCCAACCGAGCATGCCACAAAACAGAACTATTAACATCATGATTTGTGATAACAATATTTACAACATTACAAGAGATAATTCTTCCTTTTTGTGCTTTAACATGTGTTTAAAATCTTTCCATGATGGTGGTAACTTATCTATAATTCTTGACACCGAAATAGACTCATCCATTTCCATTTTATGTTGTGCAAATTGACCCAAAATGCGCAGTAATTCATTATATTGTTCCATTACCGACCTTGAATCTACCATGTTATACTTCATGAAATTACCAACCAAGAAATTTTTACTAGAGGCATCTTCATTCATGTATTTAGACTCTAGTGAATCCCAAAGTTCTTTGGTAGATTCAACATTTTGGTAAATATCGAACAGAGCATCAGACATACCGTTTAGAATGTGGCCTCTACAAATGTAGTCATCATTCTCCCATTTGTTCTTCCTCCTCAGTTCCTCCAATGGTCCATCATCCAATACTTCAGGCATCGGTGTACTTAGTACATACAACACCTTCAAAGTTGTCAACAGAAAATGCATCTTTCTCTGCCATCTTCGAAAATTGACTCTATCGAACTTTTCCAACTTCCCAAAATTTGCAGTCATCTCCTTGACACTTGTCATTGTTAAACTAATAACTTTTGTATATTGTTAGAGAGATTGAGGTTTGGAAAACAACAACAATGTCAAAACCGCAGGAAAACTAAAAACGCAGAAAATGGTTTGCTTGATATGAACGTAGAATCATGTAAACACTTTAAGTGTTACCATGTTCATTTATGTAATCGGGGTTTGGTACAAAGATGGGTGAACTCAGAATGCTATAATATGAGTTTGTAGGTACGGAGTGTACACTCATATAAGTATCTATGAGTTTACGGATTTAAATGATCAAGTATAGTTCGGGGAAATCACTTAAAGGACTGAAAATCCACTTAAAGGACCAAAACTCGGAATTTGGAGAAACAGATAGTTATCCGTACGGATAAGAATCTATCCATACGGATGAAAGGCTGAAACGGTGAAAACTTTGATACTGTGATATATCTGTCTGGATGATAACTTCATCCGCATGCGGATGCGTCCGAATTTCAAATGGTGTGTTTTTCAATCCTTTTCAACTGTTTATGTATATAACTTATTTCCAAAGGTTACATACATATGAGGTCGGTTTTCCATCAATATATAAGATCTTTTTGAGTGCTTTAAACATATAGAAAAGAGAAGCATATTCATCTTTGAAAGTAAAAACACCTTAAACTATCTCCAAGAGTAATCTTCATCTTTTGTGCCTAAATTTGAAGGGAAAACGTAGTCTTATCTCACAAAAGTATTTGTGTCACCCTAGGCATTCAGTAAGGGGAAAATAACTTTTATAGGAAAGTGTTTACATGATTCTACGTTCATATCAAGCAAACCATTTTCTGCATTTTTAGTTTTCCTGCGGTTTTGACAATGTTGTTGTTTTCCAAACCTCAATCTCTCTAACAATCTACAAAAGTTATTTGCCCCTTACTGAATGCCTAGGGTGACACAAATACTTTTGTGAGATAAGACTACGTTTTCCCTTCAAATTTAAGCACAAAAGATGAAGATTACTCTTGGAGATAGTATAAGGTGTTTTTACTTTCAAAGATGAATATGCTTCTCTTTTCTATATGTTTAAAGCACTCAAAAAGATCTTATATATTGATGGAAAAACCGACCTCTTATGTATGCAACCTTTGGAAATAAGTTATATACATAAACAGTTGAAAAGGACTGAAAAGACACACCATTTCAGAATTTCGGACCGCATCCGTACGGATGAAGTTATCATCCAGACGGATATATCACAGTATCAAAGTTTTCACCGTTTCAGCCGTTCATCCGTACGGATAGATTCTTATCCGTACGGATAGCTATCATCCGTACGGATAGATTCTTATCCGTACGGATAACTATCTGTTTCTCCAAATTCTGAATTTCAGTCCTTTAAGTGATTTTCCCGAACTATACTTGATCATTTAAATCCGTAAACTCGTAGATACTTATATGAGTGTACACTCCGTACCTACAAACTCATATTATAGAATTCCGAGTTCACCCATCTTTGTACCAAACCCCGATTACATAAATGAACATGGTAACACTTAAATTACCAACAAAGAAGACGGGGGAACAAACACGGCACACCTATGAAACCGTCCGAATAATCCATTGAACGTAGATTAAATTTCATTTAACACCAATCAAAAATATGAAGTTTTATGGGTTCGTTAATTATTGCAGACAAGACAATGAAGTTAACTTGAGCTTTTAAGTCATTTCTAGTTGGTAAGAGTGATTCATCTCCTTTTCTTTTATGTATGCCGAGTGGGCCTGGGGTGGGAGGTTAAAATTACTCATAGAATACTTAAGATAGAGTTCCCACCTTCTTGCCTCGACGATGCGTAAACGTCACGATGGCGTTATGTGTGTTAATGGTGTGGATATCCGGCTTGTTTGTGAGTAGTTTGTTAGTATATCAGCCGGAGGTAGGCGGCGGCGAGAGGCATTTATTTTTGCAGAGCTTTGGCCTGTGATTTTGTATTAGAATTCTCTTTATTAGGTTACACAAGACTTCCTTTTATAGGAAGATTAAACTTAGGGGTGAAGTAAAAGACTGGCGGTGTAAAAGCAGCTTAGTCACTAGTCTTAGTAGCTAAGTAAATACTAAATATCTGACATCAAGTGGGTATAATATATAGTAGCAAGTGGATGTAATATCCGGGCGGCGACCCTTTGTGGTTTCCAAGGTCGCCAGCTTCGTCGTCTGGCATTCGCCCCCTGATTCTTCTCAAGTCTTGTGCGGCTCCCTTAGAGAGCCTTGTATTTATGATCGCCCACCGGCCCCCTAGCTGACGAAGCTCTAGGAAGGGTTGTTGGCGGCAGCCTTGATCTTAATACCTTTTGACGTCGCCATAGATGTAGTCGCAGCTTCCTTGGTGCGGCCCAACTGGAGGCGATATAATTTGTATCATCAATGGCCCCTTACTCCATATCTTGATCCTTTTTCATGAAGATATCGAGTGTGGAGTAGTGAGCTTTTGGACGGTGTATGTGCGACCTCGTCGTCTGATGCGACTTGTTCGCTAAGGACCGTGCTTTCAAAGCAAGCGGCCTTCGAAGCAACTCTGGGCCTGTTTTTGCGACCTTGTCGTCTGATGCGACTTGTTCACTAAAGACCGTGTTTTCAAAGCAAGCGGCCTTCGAAGCAACTCTGGGCCTGTTTTTGCGGCCTTGTCGTCTGATGCGACTTGTTCACTAAGGACCGTGCTTTCAAAGCAAGCGGCCTTCGAAGCAACTCTTGGCCTGTTTTTGCGACCTTGTCGTCTGATGCGACTTGTTCACTAAGGACCGTGCTTTCAAAGAAAGCGCCTTCAAGCAACTCTGGGCCTATTTTTGCGACCTTGTCGCCTGATGCTACTTGTTCACTAAGGACCGTGCTTTCAAAGCAAGCGCCTTCAAGCAACTCGGGCCTATTTTTGCGACCTTGTCGCCTGATGCGACTTGTTCACTAAGGACCGTGCTTTCAAAGCAAGCGCCTTCAAGCAACTCGGGGCCTATTTTTGTGACCTTGCCCAGCAAATGCCTCGATGCGACTTGTTCACTAAGGACCGTGCTTTCAAAGCAAGCGGCCTTCAAACAACTCGGGCTGCTTTTGCGACCTTGTCGTCTGAGAGGCCATCCGTTTAAGCTCCAGCAGGCGCTTAGTTAGATCTTGGTGGCGACGCCGCCCTTGATAACCGCAATTACGTAATAGTACGCCTTGGTAATCGCCCATGCAGCGTGGGCATTGATTGGCCTCCATAATGATTGCGGTTTTTGAATTTTGAAATTTGAATCGACCGCGCATATCCCAACCGTTGGATGGATCAATTCCCAGCCCCACGATCACAACTTTCTTGCCTATATAAGGCTGGCCTCCTCCACACTTCCTCACTTTCCACTCTTCCATTTTCCCGCAATTTTTCCTCTGGGCTCTCTCCTCTTTCTGGGCTTCTGGGATCATTGAAGGTTTCCGGCGATGGCTAGTAGTAAGGTTTGACGGTGGTTGAAGTGGGCTTTGAGGTTTTCCGGCAGGAGTTTGAAGATTCCGACGTGCTCTTTAGGCTGCTCCTCCTATCTTTTTCCAGGAAAACAGGTAAATTCTTCCTCCTTATCCCTTTTTATGGGTTTTTCTGTGATCCACTGTTGAGGCAATGTGTTTAGACGTAAGATGTTTTTTGAGAAAAGGTTAAGGTTTTCGGGTTGGTGTTTTCATTGTGGGGGCGGTTTTTCTTGGAAATAGGGGGGAGGCTGGAGACTTAACCCAGAAATTCATCTTTCGGCCTGTTTGTTTGTTGAATTCACACTTCCCTTTTTCTTGCAATTTTCTTTCCATTTCTCCTGTAAAAACGGAGGGGAAGGCGTCGAGATTGGTGCGATTACCTTCCTGGTGTAATTCTTATTATCCCAGGTCTGAAAGCTCCACCTTTTCCTCTTGTTTTTTGTAAGATGTCTGACGGAGAGTATTCTGCGAGAGGCGACTCTGACGAGGAGCAGGAGGCTTATGATTATGCTCATGAGGAAGAGGGTGATGACCCCTCTAGTCCTGAAATGTCCGCCGGGGACGACCCTCTTGGAGAGATAACCGGCACGGAGGCCGCCGTTCGAGCAAGCGACGATCCTTTTGACTTAGATTCTATGTTTTCTGACCCCACCCCGCGACGCAAGAAAAGCCGCAAGGAAAGGGCGTGAGCTCAAGGGACCAGCACCAGCGAGGCTGGTGAAAGAGGGATGTCTGACGTTGAAGAACAGGCCGCCGATCCTAGTCCAGTGGAGCCGCAGGTCATGACGAGGCATATATTGAGGACGCCGCACTTCTGGAGCTGATGGGGTCGAGTGAGGACGAGAATGCCCCCTACCTCGCAAAATTGTCTGGGAGCTTCCTAAGAAACCAAAGAGGAATAGGGATCCCAAAACTACTGTCGGGGAGGCCGCCTCCAAGTCAAAGAAGACAGCACCCAACAATCCAGAGGCACTAAGAGAGTTCGCCATCCTGGCGGAATATGAGAAGGCACTGGAGAAAAAGTGGGCGAAACTTCGTGACAGCGACGACATTAATCGATTTATCCGTCGTCGATTTAAAATCGACACGAGCGTGTACCGATTTTCCCTGCTTGATTATTCGAAGGAGGAGGACAAGTTTAAACCTGGGGACCGCCAGGATTACATGTGTGCCCGCCGCTCAGATGACACCTTAATTCTGCACTTTGATCATTTTTATGCGGGGCTCCGACCTCCCTTCGACCCTTTCTTTGTGAGGATTTGCGAGCTTATGGGGGCTCTTCCCTCCGATTTTGTCATTGGGACCGTTATTCAAATCATGGCATTCATTGTGATGTGTCGAACAATGAAGATAGAGCCTTCCCTGACTTTGCTAGGTCAATTCCACTGGTTCTGTGGGACGAGTATCCCGGGACAAATATCTTTAAGGTCCAAGACGCCCCGCTTGCTATTCTTGCTACCAAATAAGATTCATAGATGGCACGAGCGGATCCTTAAGGTGGAATCCAAGGTTGGTTGGCCGTTCCCTAGGGCCGCAAAGCATATGGAAAAATCTACCCTCCCGATCGACGAGCCTCCTGCAGCAGAACGTCGTTTTGTCAAAGGACACATGACTCTCATACAGTCCAATGGGGTCGAGGCCTCTTCAAGGAACATTGCCTGGGTCGATCCTCTTGATTTGGCTCTTCCATTTGCACGTATGGAGGGCCTCGCGGGCCCGGGTAAGGCGGAGCCAATGGTTGCCATGGTCCCTGAGGAGAGCGACCCTGATTGGGTAGGAGCTTGCCATTTAGGCAGATGTTTTCCTTCCGAGTGTGCGGTTTGTGGAGGCTACCCGAGTGAAAGGCCGCCCCGTAACCTTCCTTGCTTTCTATTTGCTAATTTCATAATTTGTTGCTCTCTTTTGGATCCGTTTTTAAAGAACCTCTTTTGCAGATATGGACGCCACCGAACGCAGGGCTCAAAAGCAAAGGCACGCTGATGAGCAGGCTAGGGCCCGTCAGGCAGCCTTGAAGCAAGCTCTGGGGAAAGTCCCCCATACTGTGGACGCATCCATTGTTGATGAGACATTCGATCCTGCCAAGGCTTCGACTGCGCCCCAGACTGCGAGTTCTAGCCAGACCGTGGCCCAAAAAAGATCACAAGTTGATGAACAGGCCAAGGAGTCCCAGGGTCAGAAGCGAGCCAGAACTGAGAAAACCAAGACTGCTGGTGGTGCCGGCAAAGGGTCGATCGTGACCGACAGCGCGTCGGCCAAGGTATTGTGGAAGAGGTCCCTGAGGAGGTGGAGCCGGTGCCGACTGGGACGCTGCCCCGTGGTTATAAGGGGAAAGAGGCAGTGTGGTTAGATGCCAATTTCACCAAGGGCCTTGATATGCATAAAGAGAGCCAAATCAGAGAGGCTATTGCTGATGTTATCCCTTTGGGTCGCCTTGCATGGGATTCGCCGCATGGGGTTCAGCTGGAGATGGGGAGAGGTATTACTGATCGTGTCGTTGTTCAAGACGACGCCCCGGCTGGTGACGAGGTTGCCGAGCTTAAAGACCTCACAGGCCAGTTCATAATCGCTGCCTCAATGGTAAGTTTTTGCCTTCGTATCATGTATATATATTTTTTATTTCTTTTCATATCTGGCGAGCTTATAACTTTTGTTTCTCTCTCAGCTTGGGACTCGTATAAACAAGGCGATTGAGGCCGCCGAGAAGCGCAAAGCTGAACTGAAGAAAGTAACGGCGGCTCTTGGGGCTTCAGAGAAAGGCGGGATCGCTTTGAGAAGAAGGGGGCTCGAGGCGCCGCCGAGGTTGATCGGATGAGGAAAGCTCTGGCGGAGAGCGCCAGACTGGATGCGGAGCTGGAGAAGAAAGTGTCTGCTCTGAAAGAATAAGCCCGTCAATCTGCTGAGGGGTTAGTGGTTGCGCGTAAGGAGATCGCCAGTTTGAAAGAGCAGCTTGCTGCTGCAAACAAGGCTACCGAGGAGCGGCCCCCCCGGCCGTGGATGCTTACAAGCTCTCGATGAGTTTTTGGCTATCAAGAGGCGAGCTTCGACCAAGGCTTTAACCATCTCGCCCGCTGTCTTTGGGCCTATCATGGGAGGGAGAGCATTACTTTCGAGGAAATGCTTCAGTGGATCGACTTGCCTCAGTGAACCCCCGAGCTATTGGACCTTCACCCGATATTCCTTATACGGCGGACCACATTGTTGCCATCCGCACTAATCGATTCGGCGTGGCGATCCGATATGGGATCCTCCTCCAAAGTGAATCTCGTCAACTTTGCCATTTTGAGAAAACCTCCTGCGCCAATGATCAAGCCGGCGACGAGTATATTGATACGCCTCCTGGCTCTATTTAATTGTTTTTTGAGCTGTTTCAAAACATTTTCTGTTGTTTTGTAATAATTCGACTTTGTTTGTCTTTTGAACTATTTGGCGTCCTCATTTGATGATTGTAATAATTAACTTATCTTTTTACTTTCCGCACCGACATTGTGGCCACGCTTGGCTTATTGAATTTGGCTTGTGACCGTTTTGGCCCCTTTCACTTATCTAATGTACTTGTGTCTTTGATTTATTTCCTGCGATCTTGTCTTGTATGTGTGCGGCCCCCTTTATTTTGGCGAGGTTTATTGAGCTAGCTAAAATAAACTTGACCGGATGGCAGCGACTTCCTTATTTGGGGCAAGGATGGCATCGACCTTGTTGGCCGTCGCTAAATTGAGCGAAACAAATCGTCGTCGCAACCTTGTACAACTCCTGGTCGTTGAGGATTTGTAGTGAATAATAGTCCCGATTTCACAAGGCTTTGTGCAGCCCCCTAAGTTTGGGGCGGAGCGAAGGCTTGTCTCAAACTTGCGAGCTGAATCGATGGGACATTAATCTTTTCTCGACTGCCGTGTTGTCGGGGATTCGAGAGATTAAGAATTTATTTGACAAACACCGGCGCATGCGCGCGCTCGTAATTGATCGGAATGGATCTCGTGGCTAGTAATCATATGCGTGAGTATAGGCTAGAATCTTGCCTTGATAAATGATATACGTTAAATGCACCCTTTGAATTTTGAATTTTGGATAAACCGTGTGAAGGCCGACTGTAGGATCATGTTGATCGTGGCCGTCCCCTCTGCTGACCTTTGCTATAAAAAGGGGGAGTTAGGCTAACTGTTTAGGGTATATTTTACTATATTTTCGGGCATTATCCCTAAACAATTTACCTTATTTTTAAGGGAAATAAATAAGAAAAGCGTGTTTTAACCGTTAAATTCCTATAATGGTTATTGAGGGGTTATAATTTAATTATGAGGAAATATTGAGTTTAAATGTTGTTTTTGTTACACATTTTTATTATTATTATTATTCGATGACTTGGTGTAACAACAATTTTGCAGAAAATTAAAAGATATGCATGGGGATATCATTTATGGAGAAGATTTATCTCATTCAATCAAGTGATTTCAAAATAAAGAAGAAAATCGAAGCATTGAAGAGAGGATAAATCAGATCAGATCGAAAGAGTGAAGTAGGGGACACGGCATACGAAGCAACAGTGTGAAAACGCGTGAATAGGTAGGCTCGGTCGACCGAGCCATGCTATTCGGTCGACCGAGTGTCTTTATTCGGTCTACCGAGGCTAAAAATCGACGCGTTTTTCTAGATCCTTCCTTAAGTCGGTGAAACTCCTATATAAGCAGCACCACTCGAGCAGAGAAGAACACAGAAAATACACAGAATTTTACACACAGAAAAAGCATCACATCACACAAAAACATGAGTTTCTTTCCTTCAATTCTTTCTTGGAGATCAAGGATGATTGAGGGCTAAACAGTTCGCGGTAGGACAACGGGATGAAGCCAACACAACACCATCACAACCAAGGGATTTTCGAGTAGCAATTGTTTAGTGAGTTTGAATTTTAATTTCTTTATCAATTGAATAGATTTGAATGCTTGTTTTATTAGATTGAGAAATCAATGAAACGTTTATCTGTTTTGAATTTTAATGAGAATTGGATTCATATATAGAGCCGTTCTTTTGATACGATTAGTAATAATTCAAGAGATTGTTTATTATTGATTGGGTAGGAGATTCGGAGACGAACTCATGATCATGTTCTTCATTGTTATGTTTGTTTTACTTGAGAAAGAAAACGAACCCTAAATAAATTTGATGAAAGAAATTAGATCGAATTTAGGTTAGATCATACCAAGGAATTTAATTTAACTCATAACTTGGTTGGCTGGTGGTTGTTTGGTGGATCCTCGTTGCCCTACTGTTCCTTTATATTCATAAGAAAGTTCGTACTTTTTGCATATCGGTTTTTAGTTTAATTGAATTTAATTTGATTGCTACGTTTAGTAGTTTTAGGAACCCTAGACGTTAATTGTTATTTTTCTCCAAATTCTCCGTTCCAAGGTACTGTTCATCATCTTAATTACTGTTCATTATTTTTCATAGTTTAATTAGTTTAAACCCTAGTTGTAGTTAATAGTCGTGACGTAATCGATAGAATAACTGCACTTTAATCCGATAAACATTCCACTCCCTTAGAACGACCCGTTAACACCCTATACTACGAACCTTATACTTGGGGTGTTTCGGTTTATAAATTTAAAACACGTTTTTACCGAACAAGTTTTTGGCGCCGTTGCCGGGGAGTCGGTAACGGTTGTCGGATTCTTCGTAGGGCGCTTTTACGTGTCAAAGGATCGCTTTTAGCACGTGGTAGTATTTTGGCGTAACTTTCGCTCGAGTGTCCGTTTGGGACGCAGGACCCCAATTCGGAAAGCTCGTTCCGACGCCGACGACGTTGTAAACCGCCGTAGGCCGTTCAATGCCGTTTACGAGGTCAAAATCTATTGTTTTCCCCTCCATTTTGGCCCTAGAAGATTTCAGCACGTTTGTTTTCACCGTCTTAGTGCCTTTTCTGTTTTAAATTTTTCGTAGGTAGGTTTCTTTTCTTGTTTCTGTTTCTAGATCTTTTTCTAAATTCGAAAAAAAATAAAAAAAATAAAAAAAATAATAATAAAAACTCTCTGAACTAGCGTCCACTTATACTGAACGCCAGTTCAGTCTCTGAAAATTTCACTTTTCAGTCTCTTCTCTCTCTTCTCTCTTTCTAAACCCTCTAATCTTCTCTACATTCCCCTCTCATCAACCCTAAGGTTGATTTCTTCCTGTTCTGCTTCGCTGGTTTATGCAAACAAGGAGTAAGAAGGGAAATCTTATCTTTAACCCCGAACCCGAGCGAGACATTGTCAGGAGAAGATTATTTCAAAACCCTGACAGCATGAGCCAACACGGTTCTAGTGATGACGAACCGGAGAACCAAGGGAATAATAACCAAGATCCCGCTCAATTAAATCAAATTACGATGCAAATGTTGCGAACCAACAACAAAGAAGAAGCCTGGATAAACCAAATAGATGCAACAAAGAATAACCTATGCACCAGCTTGCACATCCACCATTAAATCGGGATCGTGTGCGGAAGAATGAACTCTCAGCGGCGCCGTTTGTGCAAAGAAGACCCTTATGCGCCATATCTTGATCAAGACTTCTTGGAAGGGCATAGACCAATTCGGCCTCCAGAGATGGGAGGAATGCATTTTGATCTTAAGAATGGAGTTGTGGGGATGGTCCAAAATAGTTCATTCCATGGCACTGCTGCAGAAGACCCACATGATTTCTTGTCGACTTTTGTGCAAATATGTGAAGCGGGTCACTACCCTGGCGTTCCTACAGAAGTTGTTAAATTGAAACTCTTCCCGTTTGCTTTAAGGGGTGAAGAAAATCGATGGTTTAAGTCTTTACCCCATCACTCTCTTCATAACTGGGCTGATGTTAAAAGAGCATTTGCTCTGAAATTCGTTTCACCTGGAACGATAATGGAACGTAAAAGAGATATAGCCACTTTCGAGCAACTAGAAGGGGAGAGTGTGGGAAAGGCTTGGGAGAGGTTGAATCTGTTAATGAGAAAATGCCCTAACCATGGATATACTCGACATGAGCTTCTAGAATTATTCTATCAGGGTGTTACGCAACCCAATAGAGATTACTTGGATTCCACAGCTCATGGATCATTTTTAGGAGGAGGAGATGATGCCGCCTATAGGGTAGCAGAAACAATAGCTAAGAATAACATGTGGGCGCTCAAAAGAAGACCCGTGTTAGCGGAAGCAAAAGGAGGTCGCTTCAAGTGACTCGAGACACAAACGCTTGTTGCTCAAATGGAAATGATGAACAAGCAACTCGCCAACATGCAAATGAAGCGGCAAGAAGGGCCAAAGATGTGAATTACTCGGGCATACAGGCCGGGAATACGATGAATGAGGAAGTGCAGGCCATGGAGAACCAGAATCAACCTTTCAGAGGCTTCAGTCAAAATTCTGGTCAATCGAGTCAAACTCAAAACCGCAACTTTTCGGGGAATCCACGGAATAGTTATTATACACCGCCTGGTGCATCCAATAACCCAAGACCCCAAGGTAATCGGGCCCGGATGCAAAATCAACAGCCCACCTACGTCTCTCAGAAGAAATTCGATGAGCTAGTTGACATGGTGAAAACACTAGCCACCGGTCAAAAGGCGATGGAGAGACAGATTGGTCAGATGGCTGATCAACAAGCAAGCAGACCTCAAGGAAGACTGCCGAGTTATACAGATAAAAACCCTAAGGCGGATATCAATGCTTGCACTACCATCACCTTAATGGGAGTATGGAGAGGAGGAATTGAATGCAGTCACCCTCAGAAGCGGTAAGACAACTGGACCCAAAAAGATGTCGGGAAACGAATAGCCCCTCCTGACGCCATGAGTTCAGGAGGGGGCAATCAGAAGTTAAATGACAGAGAAAGCAGCAGTGAGGAAGAGCTGGACGATGATGACTCTTCAGGGGATGGTGATGAGGATGCTGGAAAGAGAAGTCAGGTGGCTGAACCCCCGACTAAAAAGAAAACTGAGAAGTTTGTCAGGTGGAAGGACAAGGAGGACGAAGCCATTAAAAGTCAAACTATAATCAATCATTCGAAAACCCTTCCTTATCCGGCAAAGAAAAGAGAGAATATCTTGAACTCGACAAACAAGATGACGGGTGAGAGAAAGATGCTTAGAGATACTATGGTGACTATGCCACTTGTTGAGGTATTAACCGAGATGCCTAAGTCTTTGTAAGTATCTTAAGGATGCCTGTGGAAGTAAGAAGAAGCTAAAGGAATGGCGTAAGAGGTGCTAAGAGAAGAATGTTCAACGGTTTCACAGAGCGTTGCAATCAAGCGAGGTGACCCCGGACGACTTTCAATCTCTTGCATGATTGAAGGCCACACGTTCCACAATGTGTTATGCGATTCAGGGGCCTCTGTTAATGTGATGCCATTGAACGTCTGCAAGAGTCTCGGGCTGGACAAAAGGCTAAAGGAGCGTCCCGTCTCTCTTCAGTTAGTGGACCGAACTAGCCGTTTAGCAGCTGGTTGTGTTAACAACGTCCTTATCCATGTTAAACATCTAGTTTTTCCAATCGATCGGGTCATACCGATTACCCGATCGACAAGGAGATGCCCCTGATTCTGGGCCGGCCTTTCTTAAACACTTCTGCCTCCACCATTGACTTCCAAACTGGCCAAATCACTCTGAGGATAGAGGACACTTATGTTACTCTCGGGCAAAGAAAAAGTTCTGCGGAAGCCCCAACCCAGGAGGTTTCATTCATTGAAGCAATCTATGGAAATGGACCTGACCCTGATGAAGAACTCACGGAGATAGGAGCCCTGGATGTTATAACTCAACAACTAGTGTACGCTGCCTAAGAGTGAACGGAAAATCTGGGACATTCCAGGGATGAGCAGCGATGATTTGAAAGAGCTTAACCAAGCACACTTTAACCTTGCAGAGGAGGAAGTTTTAATGGGTAGTTGGGACAAAATAGATTTCTGGAGAGAAACTGCTCATTGGGATTTGGATGATTGGGAGCAGCTTGCAGAAGAACTTGAAGAAGAAGAACTTAAGAAGATGGTTAAGCATAAGAAAGAACAAACGGAAGTCGACGGGAGGATTCCTGCAGATGATGTCATTCAATACCTTTACGGGTTACACCTCGTGAAGATGAGGTGTTTTTCACCAACCGGTCCAAGCTCAAAAGGAGAAATGTGGTCCCTTAAAATCTAGTATCGAGCAACCACCACCGACTTAGAATTGAAACCACTTCATGAAGACCTAAAATACATCTTCCTTAAGGACGGTGATAAGTTGCCCTTGATCATCTCGTCTAAACACGAGCCGGAGCAAGAAGCAGAATTAATCAAGGTGCTCGAGAAACATATCCTCGCATTCGGATGGCAAGTGGGCGATATCAGAGGAATCAGCCCAGACGTGTGCATGCATAAGATTCGAACGGAGGAAGGAGCAAAGAAGGTTAGACAACCTCAAAGGAGGCTAAATCCGCACATGCAGGAGGTTGTCAAAAAGGAGATCATCAAATGGCTCGATATGGGGATTATCTACGCCATCGCCGATAGTGAATGGGTCAGCCCTACTCAAGTTGTGCCAAAGAAGGGAGGCATTACTGTGGAGAAGAACGAAAAAGGGGAAGAAGTTGCCTTACGCCTTGTGACTGGCTATAGAGTTTGCATTGATTATCGCCGGTTAAATGAAGTCACCGCTAAGGATCATTTCCCCCTTGTTAAGGGTATTTTTATACGGTTTTTAACGTTATATTTGATAATGATTTCCTCCGTATTTGTATAATTTGCATAGAAAACGAGTGTTTAAATGATTTATTAAGCAAGTAAGATTTTGATTAGTTTATTTGCAAAATGAGGTTGTGTATGTGTTTTAATTATGGTTTTACTGAGTATTTGGATTGTGTTACGTTTTGCGGTGTTTTTGATGTCATGTAGGTACATGTTGGAGGCTGAATTGATGATCAAATGTTGATATAATTCGAGCTAAATCAAGAAAGAGACGAGGAAAGAAGGATAAAGATGGAAGAAGGAGGAGATAAAGATCAAGAAATCGAGTTACAAAGACATATGGACGTTCGTCCGGGTCCCGTCGAGTGGACGGGCGTTTGATCAAAGCAGACGGGCGTCCAGGAAGTATTTTGATACTGAGAGTTTGGGCGCTGGATGAACGAACGTCTGGCACAAGTTCAAGGCCAAGGAGGACGAACGTCGAGATATCGGACGGCGTCCGTGAGGAAGAAAATCAGGATTCGGGTAGCGCTGAACTTCCAACGCAGTTCTTGATATGATAACAACCGATTTGACTCTGGACCTCAAGAGAAGAGTTGTAGGGCTTGAAGAGAGGATTCTACAGGATTTTGAATCACTCCATTCCGACTTACGAGGCCCGAGATATGAGCGTTACAAGTTTGGATGCTGTTGCTGAAAATAGTGGACGAGCGTCCGGAATCTTCGTGACGGGCGTCCGGAGCGGTTATCTAGTAGCCCGACATTGAAACTCTATATAAGCAGCGGATTTCTTTCACCCTAAACGATACAATTCGATCCCTAAACCCTAGGGAGCAGCTTGGCTGCGTTTTTACTCCTTTATTTTCCAGTTTTTATGCAATAAAACATCTAGATTAGATAGTTAGATTTATGTTCTTTATTCCATCAATTCGAGTTTGCATAAGGATGCTAGGAGGCTAAATCCTCCTTGAACAAGCGTTGTGAAGCCGTCCGTTTCAACAGTTTGATCTCTAGTTCGTGATTATTTTGTGAGTATCTCTTAAAGTTGTTACTTTTATCATGTTTTTATATGTTGATTGCATGCTATATCGAAAGATCCGTGCTTTTGTTTATTGTTTGCTTGATGAAAGTCATGTTAACCTTAGAACACCATGATAAAAGTTTAGACCTTTAATCTAATCACAACGAAAGTTATTAGATTGAATCTCTAGATTAGAAATTGAAAGATTTCACGCCTAGGTTAGAAAGACGTAATCTTTAACATCGAAAGATAAAAGATTAGAAAACGAACTCGCTACGAGTAGGAGTTTATGCCTTCGATTAGGTGAATCACGACTTGAGTAGAGATCACGAATTAATCCGAGTTAGAATTGAATGTTGATAGGATAGGTGGATCAATTGCTTGTTCGTTCGTTATAAATTGATTTTAATCCTTAAAACTTGAATTGTTTAGCTTTAGTTTACTTTCCTGCACTTTTAGTTTATTTTATCGCTTTCAAATCTCTCCTAGCATTGGATTAATCTCCTCTGTCTAGTTATTTTCTGCATATGTGTTTAGTTAGTTATTCGTTAGGTTAGTAATCGTGACAATAATTAGTTAAAAACAAAAGCTAGGGTTAACATTCGTCTAGTTCCCCGTAAGATCGACCCGGCATAGCCTCTGTACTACGATCCTTGCACTTGAGGTTAACCGGTTTTATTACTTGTTTATTTTGTATTAATAAAATCCGTGACAAGTTTTTGGCGCCGTTGCCGGGGAGCCGGACGGTTGCCTAGTTTTTGTTTTTGTTTTTTTTTAGTTTAGTTTGTTTTAAATTCTTGTTTTTAGGTTAGATCTTTTCAGTCTCTGTTTGTTGTTAGTAGTTTAGTTGTTTTTGTTCGTTTATCTGTCGTTTTATTTGTATTTCTGTGAGTAGTTAATATAAAATTTTTTGCTTCTAGTCTAGACTCTGTTTTTCTGTGTTTGTACTCTGTTTTCTAATCGTTTCTGCCCAGTTGGACGAGCGTCCGTTGTACTAGACGCCCGTCCAGTTCTTGCTCTAGTCGGACGAGCGTTCATACCTCTGGACGCCCGTCCAAAGGAGTTCTGAAAAAAAAACGGACGAGCGTTCATATTTTGAACGCCCGTCCATTCTCGAATTAGTCGATTTAACGTCCGCTTAATTGGGCGCCCGTCATCCCCGCCTGCCATCGCTTTTATCTTTATTTCAATTAGGTTTTCTGTTTTTCGTAGGTAAGTGTCGTAGGTAGGTTTCTTAGGTTGAATCATCTGACTCCACCTTTCACGATCAAATTTTAGGATAAAAGGGTCCGTTTAGCACTTGATAGTATTTTGGCCATAACTTTCGGCTCGAGTGTCGGATTGTCGCGCAGACCCCAATTCGAAAGCTCGTTCCGACGCCGACGACGTGGCAGACGGCGGAGGCCGTCCGACACCGTTTTCGAGGTCAAAATCCACTGTTTTCCCTTCCATTTTGGGCTCAGAAGATTTCAACACGTTTTTGGTGTTTCCTGTTTTTCTGTTTTTAAATGTTTCGTAGTTAAGTTTCGTAGTTTTTGATTCCTCTAGGTTTAGTTATCCTTTCCCTCTATCTGATCTGTCCTTTCGTCACTTTCTATCCTTTCTTGCTCAACACCTTGAGTTGGTGTTCGTTTTATGCAAACTCGTAGTCATAAGGGACCACTAATCTATTCCCCTGACCCCGAGCGGACCATAGTCCGACCCAATAGGCGGAGACTTCGTTTCGATGAAGGAAACGCTCTAGATCAAAGATTTGAGCAATATCTTTCAGGAGAAATCGAAAGAATAGTAATAATGGCAGCGGAAGATAGACGGACGTTGGCCGACTATGCCATGCCCGGTACAGTCACCATCAACCCGGCTATCGTCATGCCTACCATTACTGCTCCAAACTTCGAGCTTAAACCCGGACTTATACAGATGATGCAGCATGCATCAATTTTCCATGGTTTTCAATCTGAAAACCCCCACACTCACTTACACACATTCTTGCAAATATGCGGTACTACCCGTATCCAAGGTGTAAGTGATGATGCCATCAAGCTTAAACTATTTCCATTTTCCTTACGGGGGGAGGCACTCGAGTGGTATCACTCCCTCCCCTCTGAATCCATCACTACGTGGGCTGAGCTCGAGAGGGAATTTCTAAGTCAATACTTTCCTCCTTCAAAAACAGCCCAGTGTCTGAACGAAATCTTCACATTCCGTCAGCTGGAAAATGAGTCATTCTTTGAGGCGTGGAAAAGGTTTAAGTCTCTCTGCATAGTGTCCCCATCATGGCTTGCCAAAGCAAAGGCAAGTCCATACTTTCTTCAAAGTGGATTGACCGAGCTCACCAAGGGCATGGTCAATAGTTCCTCTGGTGGGGCATTTCTCAAGAAAACACTGATGAGGGTGGGCGCTGCTCGAGGACATTGCCAAGTATAATTATGCCCCTCTTATCAAGCCATTCAAGCACCTCCTCCTCCTCCCAAGGTCGAAGAGGTGACTATGCAAAATCTCGTTGCCATGTTGCGAAGCAAATGGCAACCTCTCAAATGACAAAACGCTCAAAGCTTCTCAAATCCGAGTTCTCTGGCTCCTTCACCTTCACGAGAACTCTCAAGTTACATCTTTGTGAAGCTTGTCTTTGTCGGCCGCCATATAGTGGCCAATGTCAATTTTCTTCCCCTCTTTCGGCAAGTCAATGTTGTTCATGACTATGGACGGCATAATCCAATCGCATGCCAAGTATGTGATAGCATGGGGCATATCTTGCTCGCTTCGTCCCATGATTGGGCGAAATCGCGAAGTCAATGCTTTCTCTGCCGGACAAATTAGAGATTCAATAACCAATTCTCTGGCGAGCAGTTTCCAAAACCAAGGGTTTAATCAATCTTGAGATTTAATCCTAATTCGAACTTCAATAGAAACCCTGGTATTAATCGTAACCCAAGCTATAATTCTTCCAATCCACGGCAAAGGTTCAATCGAAATTGGCCCGCCAATTTAATTCTCGCATTCAAAGTCGGCCAAGCCACCATTTCCGCAAACTTCCAAAACTCTCAAGGCACCTCCCACCAGGGCGATATAAAAGCCGAATGGAATTCATTTCGGGAGGAGCAAAGCGAGGGCGATGAAAAGTCTTGAGAGGCAAATCGGGCAATTGGTGAAGCGGTTAGCCTCTGACCGTCGTGCGGTTTCCCGCTTCACGGAAAAGAATCCAAGAGGCGGGCACGTCGCTCAGGCCGATTTAAGCGAGAGATCAATGCACCGACTGGTACCTTCACCTCCATACGGTAGAAGAGGCCGGTGCAATGAATTTGAGAAGTGGTTCTCAAGTTGGTGGTCCCCACGGCTTCCAGGGAAACCACTGAACCCTCCCCGCCATTGGTAAGGCGGGAGGGGAAGTAGAGCACCCATCGTCCCCTTGGCTGCAGAAGGCAAATCAGGTGGCTGGTCCCCTGATAGAAGAAAGAGTTGAGATTCCTCAAGTGGCTGATCCCTTGAGGAATAAAGAATCGATAGAAAGTCGGTGGGCTTTGTTCCTCGAAAGTGAAACATTTGAGGATCCTCGGTGGCTGATCCTGAGGAATGATAAGTTAAATGATAGTCAGGTGGCTGATCCCCTGACTAACAAAAAGAATGAAAAGACGGTTCGATGGAAAGATTTGGAAGACAAGGCCGTTAGTTCGCCCTCGAAGAAAGTATTTTCCGAGGAGGATTTGAAAAAGCTTCCCTTTCCACCTAGGAAGAGCAACATCCCATTGAGCGAAGATAAGAAGTATGAAAAGGTGCTTAATTTGTTGAAAAATACTCGTAAATCTTCCATTGTCGATGTCTTGGTAGAGATGCCTAAGTACACCAAATTCATAAAGGATGTTGTTTCTTCAAAAAGAAGTTAGCGAAATGGATCGAGGCAATTGGTGAGGATTGTTCAATGATCAATTATCCGGACTTACCAATCAAAAGAGGTGACCCGGGAAATTCGTGCTCACATTGCGGATGGGAGGCCTAGTCTTTCCAAATTCTTTATGTGACTTGGGTGCATCCATAAGCTTGATGCCATTATCTATTTGCAAGCAATTGGGTTTTACAAAGTCTTCTAGAACCCACTACCATGAACTTGCAGTTCGATAGATCTTCAAAGAAAGCCTCGAGGGTCTAAAGGACGTATTGGTTCAAGTTGGTAGGTTTACCTTTCCCGTTGACTGGTATGTCTTAGATATGGAGAAAAATGAAAATGTCCCTCTGATTCTTGGAAGACCTTTCCTATCTACAGCTAGAGCCCTCATCGATTGTGATGGTGGGAAAGTAACTATCCGAGTTGGTGACCAAGAGGTGAGCTATAGTGTTTCTAAATCTATTCAAGTACCCTCCGGTTCTCCAACCGGTTTGTTCCATTGAGGAGACGTCTGATGACTTCAATGACTTCATGGATAAGCAAGTCTTGGCTGTAGAAGCAGAATATGAGCGATTGATTGATAATCTGAATAATCATGGTGTGGTCAATCTAGACCAGTTAGCGGTGATTTTGAGGATGGGCTAAGAGAAGAAGCCTTGGCGATAGGACCACTAAGTAAGCTCAAGCGATGTTGAGTTGAAGAGTGGTGATCTTAAATCAAGTCTAGAGGAACCCCTGTAGACTTGGTTACAAGCCGTTGCCTAAACATCTTAAGTATGTGTTTTTAAGAGAAGGTGACAAGCTTCCTTTGATCATCTCTGCCAAGCTATCTCGTATAGAAGAGCTTAAATTGTTAAACGTCTTGCGCCAAAAATGAAAAAGCCTTTGGATGGCGGTGGGAGATATCCGAGGATATCTCCCAACATCTATATGCACAAGATCAAGGCGAGGAGGGTGCAAAGCGAGTTAGACAGACCTCGAGAGAAGGCTCAACCCTCACATGCAAGAAGTAGTCAAGAAGGAAATCATTAAGCTTCTAGATATGGGTATCATATCGCCATTCTTTGATAGTGAGTGGGTGTCCCCGACTCAGGTGGTCCCCAAGAAAGGTGGAATTACTATTGAAAAGAATGAGAAGGGCGAAGAGATAGCATTGAGGCTCGTTACGGGATACAGAGTATGTATCGATTATCGAAAGCTCAATGAGGTCACACTGAAAGATCATTTCCCCTTCCATTCATTGATCAAATGCTTGAGCGTCTGGCGGGCACGCATTCTACTTGCTTCTGGATGGATATTCGGGATATTTCCGAGATACCCATCGATCCTGTTGACCAAGAGAAGACCACTTTCACCGCCCCATGGTACATTTGCCTACAAAGCGGATGCCATTTGGTCTCAGTAATGCCCCACCACCTTTCAAAGGTGTATGATGGCAATCTTTGACGGGCTAGTTGAAAAGTGTATGGAGATTTTTATGGATGATTTCTCGTCTTTGGTCAATCCTTCGATGATTGCCTCGATAATCTTGATCATGTGTTGTCTAGATGTGTGGAAAAGGACTTAGTACTTAATTGGGAAAAATGCCATTTCATGGTAGATGAAGGAATAGTTCTTGGCCACAAGATCTCAGCCAAAGGTATAGAAGTAGATAGGGCCAAGGTTGAAGCTATTGAGAAGATGAGTTATCCTAAGAATGTTCGGGAAGTCCGAGGTTTTCTCGGACATGTCGGCTTCTATAGGAGGTTCATCCAGGACTTTTCAAAGATTGCCAAGCCCCTGTCTACTTTACTCAAAGAAGACGTTACTTTTGATTTTGATGAGAATTGCAAGCGCGCGTTTGAGGAGCTTAAGAGTAGGCTGATCTCTGCTCCAATTCTTATATCGCTGACCGGAACCTACCCTTTGAGCTTATGTGTGATGCATCCAACTATCTTTGTTGGTGCGATCTTAGGGCAAAAGCTTAATGGAAAGTTCCACCCTATCTATTATGCCATCACACACATCGAATCCTTCTCAAGTTAACTACACGACAAGCGAAAAGGAACTATTAGCCGTAGTCTTTGCTATGGATAAGTTTCGTAGTTACTTGCTTGTGCTCAAGTGATTGTGTGGGTGACCACGCCGCTTTGCGATCTCATGACCAAAAGGAAGCTAAACCGCGCCATCTCTGCGTTGGATCTCGACCCTCCAAGAGTTTGACGTTCAAATCAAAGATAAGAAGGGTAGTGAGAACGTAGTGGCGGATCATGTTTCTAGGGTGTTAAGTGAGGAAAAGGATGAACCAGATGATACAGATCTTTACTTTCCTCTAGAGAACATTATGTTGATAGACGGTTGTCCTCCCGATGTTCCATGGTATTCCTCCATTGTAAACTACCTTCATGCCCGTTATCTCGATCCTGAAATGTCTTATCAAGAGAAGAAGAAGTTCTTCTCTGATATGAAATATTTCGTTTGGGATGAACCTTATCTTTTCAAGATCTGTAAAGATGGTTTGCTTAGGAGATGTGTTCCAGAATCCGAGCAACGCGATATAATCGAGCAATGCCATAGTGGACCCACAGGTGGTCACTTTGGTCCTTGGAAGACGGTTGCTAAGATCTTCCAGTCCGGTTTCTATTGGCCTACAATCTTTAAGGATACAGAAGCCTTCTGTAAAGCTTGCGATAGATGTCAAAGGACCGGAACTCTGACAAGGCGTTTCGACATGCCTTTAAAACCCATCTTAGAGTGCGAAGTCTTTGATGTTTGGGGCATCGATTTTATGGGACCTTTCCCATCATCGTGTGGCAACAAATACATCTTAGTCTGCGTTGACTATGTTTCGAAATGGGTGGAGGCAATTGCCACTCCTCACAATGATCATAAAACGGTCATGAAATTTCTGAAGAAGAACATCTTTGTGAGGTTTGGATGTCCCCGTGCCTTGATCAGTGATGAAGGGACACACTTCTGCAACCGACCTTTGGAAAAAGTCCTCGAGAAGTATGGTGTTCGCCATAAAATTGGCACACCATATCATCCGATGACTAGTGGTCAGGTTGAAAGGAGCAACCAGAGCATTAAGAAGATCCTGGAGAAGACGGTGAATAGTCATAGAAAAGACTGGAGTCTGAAGTTGGACGATGTACTTTGGGCATATAGGACTGCCTATAAGATCCCTATGGGTACATCGCCATATCAAATGGTTTACGGTAAGCCGTGCCATCTGCCAGTTGAGCTAGAGCACAGAGCTTATTGGGCTACAAAGTTTCTTAACTTCGATTCCCAATCCTGTGGCAAACACCGGCTGCAGCAGTTGCATGAGCTTGATGAATTTAGACTCCAGGCTTACGAGAGTGCCAGGATTAGTAAGGAAAAGATGAAACTCCTCCATGACGCCAAGATAAAGAAGAGAGAATTCCAGGTCGGCGAGCAAGTTCTCTTATACAATTCTAGGTTACATTTGTTTCCTGGGAAGTTGAGAACACGTTGGTCCGGTCCTTTTGAGATTCTCCAAATCATTCCTGGAGGTGTTCTAGAACTACGCGGTTATCCAGATCAACCGTTTCGAGTTAATGGTCAAAGGTGCAAGCACTATATCGGTGAACCTAAAGAGAAACCTTTGATTGTTAAATTTCTCGATATTCTCGGATGTGGTGTTACTCAAGTCGAAGAATTTGACGAGTTATCACCCGACTTGTTCTCCGAGGATGACGGTAGTGATCCGTCTGAAGAAGTTCTAGCGGTAGTGTTTTGATATGGAAGAGTTTGAGAGGGCGACAACTTAAACGTCATCGGTAGTCGGAGGAGAAAGAACACAACCATGGGGAAACTTAAAAAGGTATGGAGAGCTTTCAAAGATTTAACCCCATGCGTTAAGTGCTGTTTCTGCGGCCACACTACTGACCAAAGCTTACACGAGGTAGTGGCTGGCAGAAAGGTTAAATGGCCTGATCCAGGCTGAGCTTCAAATGTGTCGAGCTAACGACGATAACCATTAGCGCTACTAGGAGGCATCCTAGATATCCCTTATTATATTAGTTTCTTTCTTTAGTTATTTTTCCTTGTTCTAGTTGTTTTAATATTATTAGGATTGTGTTGTTTTTGTCAGTCAGCCGTCCTAGGCTTATAAAGGGTCGAAGTGTTGTTTTGCTTACGATTTCCTCTTATCTTTATCTCTATCACTTTTGCGCGATATGGTTTAATCCCTTGTATCCCCCGAGGTATTTCTTTGCTTTTCAAGTGTGCAGGGTATTTTCGGTAGCGTTTGTGAGTTTCAGATGAAGTCAGTTTTCCGGTGGATGGTCCACAGTCTACTGATTTCCTCAACATTTTTGGACCTGGCTCCGGACCATTTCCAGAATTGCCTCTTTCGACATACGAACAGCTAAGTTTTCTTTTCCTTTTATTTTCTGCACAACATGAGGACATGTTGTTATTTAAGTGTGGGGGAGGGGATTAGTCGATATGTATCTACCATTTGCTTATATGATGTTATTTCTATGCTAAAATGAGCTAAATTTTCAAAATTTTTGTTTTGTCTCGAGTAAGCAATGCATGTTTTTGTTCGGTTTGTTATATTCATCGATCTTTGTATTCCGTATGTTCCGTAAGTTAGATGTTTCACCCGATATTATTTTCCACGTGCCATAGTGAATGAAGAGCTATTTTTATAAGGTTATACCCGTTTTGGATTAGTAGTTTTGATTTTCTTATAAGTCATGTACTTAGTGCTACGTGCATATCATGAGATTTATGATAGTTTGTATTTAGTTCAAGTATGATATCTTCGTGAATATCTAGAAGTTTGAATGTGATAAGTACACGTAACTATTGTCCAATTGAAAAAGTTGAATTAATATGAAATTATTCGTGTGTGTCAAAGCTAGTCGATGATTTGAGTGAGGTAGGGTATACCACGTATGTCCTATACCACTATGATGACTAAAAGCTCACGACAGTTAGAAAAAGCTGCCTTATGATTGGAGTAAGGTAGGGTATTATCTCGAAATGTCCTATTCTGCTATGAGGGCAATAGCTTCTTCTAATGTGTGTTTAAAGTGAAATAGTTAAATCAACTAAAGAATCGATGCAGAAAATTGAATATAAGGCTTAGTTTTAGTTAATCTTATCCCAGTATAAAGCGATAGATATCTTTGTAGGAGTATCCTCTGAGTATTTCAGAAAGGCCCTAGATATATTCGATCATTCTTTTCGGGATATGTCACGTTTGTAGGGTGCACCTTATGAGTGTCATTTATTACTATTCTATGAGGGGGTATTAACTAGTTTTACTTTGAGTTCCTCAAGTTTGGATTTAGTGGAAGTTCTCTATGGCTATGCACACACACGACGGTGAACTTCTAATTTATTGACCATGTGGTATATGTGTTGAGATGTCTATATTCCTTCCGAGCCTTTATCTTGTTTTGTTTTGCTCGGGACGAGCAAAGTTTAAGTGTGGGGGAGTTGTTAAGGGTATTTTTATACGGTTTTTAACGTTATATTTGATAATGATTTCCTCCGTATTTGTATAATTTGCATAGAAAACGAGTGTTTAAATGATTTATTAAGCAAGTAAGATTTTGATTAGTTTATTTGCAAAATGAGGTTGTGTATGTGTTTTAATTATGGTTTCACGAGTATTTGGATTGTGTTACGTTTTGCGGTGTTTTTGATGTCATGTAGGTACATGTTGGAGGCTGAATTGATGATCAAATGTTGATATAATTCGAGCTAAATCAAGAAAGAGACGAGGAAAGAAGGATAAAGATGGAAGAAGGAGGAGATAAAGATCAAGAAATCGAGTTCTGACACATATGGGCGTTCGTCCGGGTCCCGTCGAGTGGGCGGGCGTTTGATAAAGCAGAGCGGGCGTCCAGGAAGTATTTTGATACAGAGAGTTTGGGCGCTGGATGAACGAGCGCCTGGCACAAGTTCAAGGTTGAAGGAACGAGCGTCGAGATCTCGGACGGCGTCCGAGGAAGAAAATCAGGATTCCGGGTAGCGCTGAACTTCCAACGCAGTTCTTGATATGATAACAACCGATTTGACTCTGGACCTCAAGAGAAGAGTTGTAGGGCTTGAAGAGAGGATTCTACAGGATTTTGAATCACTCCATTCCGACTTACGAGGCCCGAGATATGAGCGTTACAAGTTTGGATGCTGTTGCTGAAAATAGTGGACGAGCGTCCGGAATCTTGAGACGGGCGTCCGGAGCGGTTCTTTATAGCGGCCGACATTGAAACTCTATATAAGCAGCGGATTTCTTTCACCCTAAACAGACAATTCAACCCTAAACCTAGGGAGCAGCTTGGCTGCGTTTTTATTCTATTTTCTTCCGGTTTATGCAATTAGATTCATAGATTAGATTAGCTACTTTTCATGTCTTTTTATTCATCAATTTCAAGTCTCACGAAGATGATAAGAGGCTAGACCTCTTTTGAGCGAGCGGTGTGAAGCCTATCCGTCAACTATTCAGATTCGAATCGTGATTGTTTTGTGAGTTCTTTAATACAAGTTGTTTCTTTTATCATGTTTACATTGTTTATTGCGAATTATATCGAAAGATGTTTGCTTTTGTGTTTGTTTTATGTGATGAAAATCATGTTAACTTTAGAACACCATGATAAAAGAGTAGATCTTTAATCTATAAAACGAAAGTTAATAGGTTAGATTTCTAGGTTAGAAGCGTTAGAGTTTCCACCTTTGTTTTGAAAAGCGTTAATCTTTAAATCGAAAGATAAAGATTGATAGGAGAACCATCTAAGAAATTAGAGGTCGTACTTAGATAAGGCAAATCACAACTTGATTAGAATCACGAAATAATCTGAATAGGATCTCGAATGTTGATAGGATAGGTGGATCAACTGTTAGTTCGTTTGTTATAACTTGATTCAAATCTCTTGAAACTTGAATTGTTTAGCTTTAGTTTACTTTTAATTGCACTTTAGTTTTTATCGCTTTCAATCTTGCCTAGCATTGGATTAATTTCCTCTGTCTAGTTACTTTTATGCATATTTGTTTAGGTTAGTTCTTCGTTTAGGTTAGTTTCGTGACAATAGTTTAGTTGAAAACAAAAGCTAGGATTCACATTCGTCTAGTTCCCCGTAAGATCGACCCGGCATTAGCCTCCATACTACGATCCTTGCACTTGAGGTTAACCGGTTTATTACTTGTTGTTTTGTATTGATAAAATCCGGGACACCCCTGCCCTTCATTGACCAACTTCTAGAAAGACTGAGTGGTCATAAGTATTATTGTTTCCTCGATGGATATTCTGGTTACTTCCAGATAGCTATCGACCCTAATGACCAGGAAAAGACTACGTTTACGTGTCCATCAGGCACTTTTGCCTTTCGCAGAATGCCATTCGGCTTATGCAATGCACCCGCGACTTTTCAACGGTGCATGTTGGCCATTTTGATGGACTTGTGGCAGCGGTGCATGGAGGTCTTCATGGGCGATTTCTCGATCTATGGCGGCGGCTTTGATGAAATTTTAAAGAATCTAGATATGGTACTCCAACGTTGTGTTGAGAAAAATCTGGTGCTTAACTGGGAGAAATGCCATTTTCTAGTCGAAGAAGGGATTGTTTTGGGACACAAGGTGTCCAGTGATGGTATTTAGGTGGATAAGGCTAAGGTAGAAGCCATTGAGAGAATGTCATACCCGAAGACAGTGAAGGAGGTACGAGGATTTCTGGGACATGTGGGCTTCTATCAGCGTTTCATTAAAGACTTTTCGACGATAGCAAAGCCGTTATCCAACCTGCTGAAAGAGAATGTGAAGTTTTCGATGTCTGGGGCATTGATTTTATGGGACCGTTCCCATCATCATGCTCTAACAAATATATTCTGGCCTGTGTAGACTATGTTTCCAAGTGGGTAGAGGCTATAGCCACCCAAACCAATGATCACAAAGTTGTAAAGAAATTCTTGCAAAAGAATATTTTTACTAGATTTGGATGTCCTAGAGCCCTTATCAGTGATGAAGGTTCGCATTTCTGTAATGCACCACTGGATAAAATTCTTGAGAAATATGGTGTCAAGCATAGAATTGGTACACCATACCATCCTCAAACCAGTGGCCAAGTCGAGGTAAGCAACCGGAGCCTTAAGCGGATCTTGGAGAAAACGGTGAATTCAAATAGATCCAACTGGAGTCTGAAGTTGGACGACGTACTTTGGGCTTATCGCACAGCGTTCAAGACCCCTATGGGTACGTCACCATTCCAAATGGTCTATGGTAAGGCTTGCCATCTACCAGTTGAGCTGGAGCACAGAGCTTACTGGGCTATTAAATTCTTAAACTTCGATAGCCAACTCTGTGGGGAGAAAAGATTATTGCAACTACATGAGCTCGATGAATTCAGACTCAGGGCCTACGAGAACACCAAGCTGAGCAAGGAGAGAATGAAGGCGCTCCACGATGCAAAGATAAAAGACAGAGATTTCAAGGTAGGAGAGATGGCTTTGCTTTACAACACCAGATTACATCTGTTTGCTGGCAAGCTTAAGTCCAGATGGTCCGGACCCTTTGAAATTGTCGAAGTCCATCCTGGTGGAGCCATTACGTTGAAAGGGTACGGCTATCAACCGTTCAAAGTCAATGGTCACAGGCTTAAGAAATACTTTGGGCAACCCAAGGAAAAGCCTGAAGTACTGTACTTTCAACGGAGAAATGAAACGGTTGAGTAGTTTATTTGTGAAGAGATTCCATCTGACTTCTTTGGAGTGGATGATGACCTTATTACCCCTATCCTTGCAGATCCTTCTGTCAATGCTCCTGAGCCGGTTAGCATACCTCGGCCGAATCGAGAAACAAGAACAAGAAGAAAAGAGTCGATTAATCGCCTGCGAGAGAAAAATTTCATGATCTTATCGCGCACTTGACTTGTTGTTGTGGCGAAAACCATTTCCGTCCTAGTCATTCGATTACGACGAGAGAGTGGTTAGCCTCAAACCCAAGTGGCCTGATTCAGTTGACTTGGTTCACTCTGTCAAGCTAATGACAATAAAGAAAGCGCTCTAGGAGGCGACCTAGTCTTTTAAGTATTTCTTTTTAGTTGAGTTTTTAGGAATAAAACCTTGGTGAGTTGTGTGTTGGTTATACCTGTCCTATTTGTGGTTGTTTTTTGTGTATACATGTTTACTCATATACCCCTTGTACCCCGAGATTATATGTTATGTCGAGTGTTGTAGATACGTTTGAGCAGGTTTGCAAGTTATTACTTTCAATGTTGTGCATTCTCGATCTGAGTCTGCGGCGGTTTATTCATGCTCCTCGACTGACCACTTTGCGATCTTGCCCGACAACCATCTTTGAAACCAAATAAGTATTCTTTTCTTCAATTTGCACATTCTGAGGACATAATGTGATTTAAGTGTGGGGGGTGTCTACATGTTTTCATGTTATATTTATTGGAAAATGGGTAAATGTGTGGATTTCATGCCGAATTTAAAATTTTTGTGAGCTCCGAGCATATGATTGAAACAAATGGCTTGCTAGTTGTAGGTTCCTAACAGTGATTTTATGTGACTTTGAGAGATAATTATAGCATGTTTTTACTGATTTGAGATAGTATTCATTTCATATTCACGAAAGCCTTTGATAGTGAAGCAAAAAATTTTGAACTGTATCCTTTCACGATTTTAGTGATTCATCTTAGAGAGATTTGTTCTTAATAGTAACAGTGAAGTAACACCTAAGTTCAGAACGTGTACTGTGAATATCTGATAGTTTGAATGTGATAAGTGAAGCGTAACTAATGTTTTTGAAAAAAGTTGAGTCAATAATAAATAAATGGGTGTGTCGAAAGCTGGTTAATGATTGGAGTGCGGTAGGGTATTATCTCGAAATGTCCTATTCCACTATGATGACCAAAAGCTCACGACAGTCAGGAAAAGCTACCCTATGATTTGAGTAAGGTAGGGTGTTATCCCGAAACATCCTATTCTACTATGACGGGTGAGAGCTCATTCTGATGTGTTACAAAAGAAAGTGAAGAAATTAATTAAAGACTTTGTTATCGTTGAACTTATACCCAGTATAAACCAAATGATATGCTGTAGGGATTATCCTACTGAGTGCGCGAGAAGACTTTGTGTGGAGCATTGATTTGCTATACCTAGGATAGTCATTAAAATTATTTGAGAGGATATTTGTTTGAGAGGATTGTGAAGATTGAAAAGGGCTTGTCACACACACACAGAATCTATCTCTATGTTGGTATCACTTGCTATAGTTGTTGTATCTTTTGTTACGTGAGTTAGGGATCTATGTGGATTACATGTACAGTGAGCCGGTTTTGATTATTTTGTTCGGGACGAACAAAAAGCTAAGTGTGGGGGAGTTGTTTAGGGTATATTTTACTATATTTTCGGGCTTAATCCCTAAACAATTTACCTTATTTTTAAGGGAAATAAATGAGAAAAGCGTGTTTTAACCGTTAAATTCCTATAATGGTTATTGAGGGGTTATAATTTAATTATGAGGAAATATTGAGTTTAAATGTTGTTTTTGTTACACATTTTTATTATTATTATTCGATGACTTGGTGTAACAACAATTTTGCAGAAAATTAAAAGATATGCATAGGGATATCATTTATGGAGAAGATTTATCTCATTCAATCAAGTGATTTCAAAATAAAGAAGAAAATCAGAGCATTGAAGAGAGGATAAATCAGATCAGATCGAAAGAGTGAAGTAGGGGACACGGCATACGAAGCAACAGTGTGAAAACGCGTGAATAGGCAGGCTCGGTCGACCGAGCCATGCTATTCGATCGACCGAGTGTCTTTATTCGGTCTACCGAGGCTAAAAATCGACGCGTTTTCTAGATCCTTCCTTAAGTCGGTGAAACTCCTATATAAGCGACCACTCGAGCGGAGAAAGAACACGAAAAATACACGAATTTTACACACGTAAAAAGCATCACATCACACAAAAACATGAGTTTCTTTCCTTCAATTCTTTCTTGGAGATCAAGGATGATTGAGGGCTGAAACGATTCAGCAGATGGGACAACGGGATGAAGCCAACACAACACCATCACAACCAAGGGATTTTCGAGTAGCAATTGTTTAGTGAGTTTGAATTTTAATTTCTTTATCAATTGAATAGATTTGAATGCTTGTTTTATTAGATTGAGAAATCAATGAAACGTTTATCTGTTTTGAATTTTAATGAGAATTGGATTCATATATAGAGCCGTTCTTTTGATACGATTAGTAATAATTCAAGAGATTGTTTATTATTGATTGGGTGGGAGATTCGGAGACGAACTCATGATCATGTTCTTTATTGTTATGTTTGTTTTACATGAGAAAGAAAACGAACCCTAAATAAATTTGATGAAAGAAATTAGATCGAATTTAGGTTAGATCATACCAAGGAATTTAATTTAACTCATAACTTGGTTGGGTGGTGGTTGTTTGGTGGATCCTCGTTGCCCTACTGTTCCTTTATATTCATAAGAAAGTTCGTACTTTTTGCATATCGGTTTTTAGTTTAATTGAATTTAATTTGATTGCTACGTTTAGTTGTTTTAGGAACCCTGAGCGTTAATTGTTATTTTCTCCAAATTCTCCGTTCCAAGGTACTTGTTCATCATCTTAATTATCGTTCATTGTTTTTCATAGTTTAATTAGTTTAAACCATAGTTGTAGTTAATAGTCGTGACGTAATCGATAGAATAACTGCACTTTAATCCGATAAACATTCCACTCCCTTAGGACGACCCGTTAACACCTTATACTACGAACCTTATACTTGGGGTGTTTCGGTTTATAAATTTAAAACACGTTTTTACCGAACACTAACCTCATTCTCATTCTCTTTTTCCTTGCATAAATTTTTGTTTTGAGAACCATGTCTCTTCCATCTAGAGAGGGTAGAGTACGAGTTTTTAAAGCCCGTCCTACTCGTGATGTATCCCCTTTTTTCTTTACTGCCTCTGACGTTGCTAAAGATCATTTCTGGCGCTATTTTGAATGGGTTGAGCCTGCGAAGGAGAGGGGTTTAAATCAGAGCAAGGTTGAGAGTGATGGCTCTCTTCTGCGCGTACGTTTCTCTGGGTGGGCAGATTTTGTTGCACCACCCTCATCAATACTTCCCAATCTTACAATGGTGAGGGAGTTCTATTCCATTTTGTCTGAAGCTGTATCTGAAGGGGTCGTTAGCTGTATTACCCTTCGTGGTGTCGCGGTTGTTTTTACTCCAGAGGCTATTAATGGTGCCCTAGGTATACCTGCTATCGATCCCTCATCCTATTATGAGCTCGCTTGGAACCTTGCCGATGAATCAAGTAGACAAACTCGCTTACGACGAGCCCTCCGCGAGCTTTTTCCCGATTCTGAGCGGCCTCGTGCACCGGGACCTACGTTCGATCTTTCTCGCAGCAATCATGAGTGGAAAAAGTTCATCAACTCACGCGCCCTTTTGTCTACAGATAGCGAGGCTGTTAGTGAGGCCGAAGCTTTGCTTTTGTACGCTATTCGCGATCATCATGTTGACATTGATTGGGGGATCTTGATTCACCGTGAAGCGGTTAATTTTGCGGTTTCTATGGACCGAAATCGTCGCTTCCCTTTTGCTTCATTAATAACTAAGCTATGCAGCTTAGCGAGGGCGCCGAAACACTCACTGGATCGTTATAGGTACACTCATTAGGCAGAGTGTACTATTTTTTATTTAATTTTTTTTTTGGCGGCCCCATTTATTTGCTGGAAACAATTGTACTCCCTTTGTTTTGAATGAAGATTTTCTTTTATTGATTTCATTCTCCGTATGCTTTGTTTGCATGTAGCAGACGCACGCCCTACATGTAATATTTTTTCAGATTATCGGCATGCCAAGGTCGGTTGTATTCGCGACCTTGGTTATCACTTAGCACGTAGGTACCTTTCTTGACTACTCGAGCGATCCTCACGGGGCCTTCCCAATTTTCCGATAGTTTCCCTTTCTTGGCCTCGTGGCCCGTGGCTTGTCTTTTCCGTAAAACATAATCTCCGATAGCGAAGTGATGACCGCGAACATGCTTGTCGTGATGACGTTTGGCAGCCTATTTACAATTGAGCAAACGTCCATATGATTCGATCCGCCGCTCTTCCGTTAAATCGAGATCGAGCTTTCTTTTGAGTGGGTTATCCATTTCGCTGAAATGTGCGACCCTTAAACTTGGTAGGGCCATCTCCACCGGAGCCATAGCTTCGGATCCGTAGGTTAAGGCAAAGGGAGTTTCCCCTGTAGTTGTTTTCCGCGACATTCTAAGTGCCCATAAAGCCGCATGGAGGTGATCAGGCCATTTGCCCGCTTTTTCGCCCAAACTCTTCTTCAGGACGCTGAGTACTTGTTTGTTTGCGTTCTCAGCCTGACCATTTCCCTGCGGATAGCATACTGACGATTGCCAATGTTTGACATTGTTCTCTTCACAGAATGTGCCGAACTCCTCCCTGAATTGAGGTCCGTGATCTGACACTATTACTCTAGGGACGCCGAATCTGGTCCATATTTGGTCGAGCAGAAAATAGGTTATATCCTTGGTACTTATTTTTACCAAGGCTTTGGCTTCAATCCACTTGGTGAAATAGTCCACGGCGACCACCACATGCTCGCATCCTGAGCGGCCCTTTTTTAATGGCCCGATGAGGTCGATGGCCCACATGTCGAAGGGCCACATGGCTACGACAATGCTTTGTTCAACTGATGGTAGCCTGGGAATATCCGTGAATTTTTGACATACGTCGCATACCTTAGTATATTCCTTGGAGTCCTCCGCGAGTTTCGGCCAGTAATATCCTGCAAATAAGACTTTCTGAGCGAGGGTGCGGCTAGCTGGATGGCCGCCACATATCCCTTCATGCAGTTCTATGAGGATTCCATCGACCTCTTTAGGTCGTACGCATCTCAGCAATGGTTTAGAGAATGACCGTCGGTATAAGACATTGTTTAAGATAGTGTATCTGGCGGCTCTTCTGACTAGGGCTCTGGCCTCGTTTGGATCCTCTGGGAGCTTTCCAGAGTCGATGTATTCCCTTATTATGTCAATCCAACATGGGTTGATGTATTGTAAGTCCATTACATTGACCCTGTCGATGGCGGGCCCGGATAGATACTCTACCATAATCGATGGGTTGCTCATCTCGTCATTGCTGGTCAGCTTGGATAAATAATCAGCTCTGTGATTGTCCTCCCTGGGGTTGTTGGTAAACTTGCAGTACTTGAAGCTGCTTTCAAGCCTTTTGACGAGATTAATATATTTTTGCAAAATTTCACAGTGGATGCCGAACGACCCGGTCACTTGATTGACAACCAACTGGGAGTCGCAAAAGACCTGCACATTTTCGACTTTCATGGCTCTTGCGAGCTCTAGTCCCACGATGACTGCCTCGTACTCTGCCTGGTTGTTTGATGCAGTGAAGTTAAATCTCAGGGCTTTCTCAATTTCTTCTGAAGTTCCTGGCTCGAGTAAAATGATCCCCGCACCGCAACCTTTGAGGTTGGTGGCGCCATCGACATAGAGTAGCCAACAGTGACTTGGCCGCTGAGGCTCGTCCGCTGTGGTAATACTGTCGGGGATATGTATGGCATTGGTTTGTTGCGGGATATCCTCATTGAAGCTCGTTTCAGCGATGAAATCGGGCAATGCTTGAGCTTTGATGGCCTTTCGAGGTTCGTACCGGATATCGAATTCGGTGAGCTCGATGGCCCAGCGTAGCAAACGACCTGATAAGTCCGGTTTGTGGAGGATCTGCCGTAGCGGCGCGTCTGATAGTACTATGATTGAATGCGATGAAAAGTAAGCCCTTAATTTTCGGGCGGCGATAACAACGCAGTAGGCTAACTTCTCGATATTAAAATAACGACTCTCTACTGGGCTTAGAGCCTTAGAAACATAATAAACAGGTTTTTGCGAGGTACCCTCTTCTTTGATAAGTGCTGCGGCGATGGCCCTATCTGAGGCAGCCAGATATAATAGCAAGACGTCGCCGACCACTGGACTGGTAAGCAGAGGCGGGCTTGACAGGTAGGCCTTGAGCTCTTCGAAAGCCTGAGAGCATTCCTTTGTCCATAAAAAGGTCTTATTTCCCTTTAGAATTTTGAAGAAGGGCAAGCTTTTCTCGGCGGATTTTGATATAAACCTTCCCAGGGCTATCACTCTCCCATTCAGCTTCTATACCTCCTTAACGTTGGTTGGCTCGCTCATGTTTATTAGTGCTTCGATTTTCTCGGGGTTTGCTTCGATCCCCCTTTGACTTACCATGAAGCCCAAAAATTTCCCTGCCTAGACCTCAAAAGTGCATTTGGTGGGGTTTAACTTCATCGAGTGACTTTTTACGTTTGCAAAGGTTTCGCGAAGGTCCACCAGATGATCCTGGCGACTTGATTTCACGACCATATCGTCGATGTAAGCCTCCATGTTCTTGCCTATTTGCATGCTAAAAACTTGGTTCACCATCCTTTGATACGTTGAACTCGCATTCTTTAGACCAAACGGCATCATTTCATAGTAATATAATTCGCCGGCGGCCCTGAAGGCCGTTAGCTCCTTGTCTTCGTCAGCCATCTTCACTTGGTGATAGCCCGAATAAGCGTCTAGAAAACTCAGCGTTTCAAAACCCGCAATTCCGTCGACCATTTTGTCAATTCGAGGCAGTGCGTAGGGATCTTTGGGGCAGGCTTTGTTCAGGTCGGTGAAGTCGACGCACATCCGCCACTTGCCGTTATGTTTCTTCACCATTACCACGTTTACCAACCAGGTAGGGTACTACAGTTCTTTGATAATGCCGGCTGTTAGAAGCTTTTCGACCTCTTTCTTTATTGCGACCTCCTTTTCCGTAGAGAATTGGCGAGCTCTTTGTTGGATCGGCCTAAAATGGGGTCGACACTCAGATGGTGCAAAGCGATCTCCGATTCCACGACCCTCATATATGCCGCCTCCCAGGCGAAGGCGTCCAAGTTTGCCTTTAGAAGCTCGATCAGCTCTTCCCTTTCCTTCTTGGTGGTCTGGGATCCTATCTTGACCTTCTGATCAGGGTGTTTGTTATTTATAACAACCTCGATCAGCTCGTCCTCGGCGATGAAGTCCGGCTCGTCTCGGATCTGTAATGTTTCAACCTCTACTGCTTCCTCTGGAACTTCCTTGAGCGTGGCGATCTGATTTGAGGTCATGTTAAATCCCTCTACTCTGGGTTGCTTGGAGTCGACCCTATTTTTGGTCATGTATTCGAGGAAAAACCCGGGTCGGCTGATGGCGACCCCAACTTCATTCCCTATGTTGAATTTGATTCTTTGGTGAGGAATAGAAGCCACCATTTGGAATTTTCTCATTGCTGGAATCCCCAGAATCATGTTATAGTACGAGGGGAGATCAATAACTAGGAAAGTTACTACCTCTGTTCGGCAGGGCTCGTAATCGCCAAGAGTGATGTTAAGGTCGATGGTGCCTTTGACCCGTACCGTATCATTGGTAAAGCCTTCGAGCACCCCAAGGTAAGGTTTCAGCTTGGCCTCACCGAATCCGATCTGTTTTAAACAGTTGAAATAGATGACGTCCCGGCCAGCTCCAATGTCGACCATTACTCTGTTGACGCCATGCTTGTCATTTACCCCGACTTTGAGAATGAGGGGTATTTCCATGGGGCCGTCGACTGTGGTGAGCTCACTTTTAGTGAACATGATCCCCTTTTCGCTTCCCCCAGCACTACCTGTTTTACAAAACCGCGCGTATTGATTTGATGTATTTGGGATTTCAGCTGGTTGTTGCTGGGAATATTTCCATGGATAACTTGAACTTTCCGTTGATAGACGCGGGGTTGGCGACCCTGTCCAGAACCGATATTCCCGTCTCGTTTATACTTAGTCGCTGGTCCCTCGTGGATCAATCTCTCTATTTCTTGCCTCAATGTGAAGCATTCATCGGTGACGTGGCCATGATCTTTGTGATAGTCGTAGTATTTCGATTTATCGCGACTGTCGGGATCGCCCCTCATGGGCTTGGGTTTGTCGAAGTGTTCGCGAATCTCGAATAGTATCTGGGATGCTTTTGTGTTGAGCGGGGTGAAGTTATCCTCGCTGAACTTGTATGGCTTCTTTACCTCGCGATCGTGGCTAGCATCCCGTCCCTTTTCCCTCTTACGATCCTCCGTGCGATCCTCTCTATTTGGAGGTTGCTCCGTTTTAGGTTTGGTTTTCCCAGAGGATGGCGCTTCGCTGACCCCCATCATCCGGGCCCTTTCCAGCATCTCCCTAAGACCCGCTTTGGGGGGCCGTAGGTTAAATTCAGTCCTCATCAGACCCTTAGCGATCCCTGTGAGGAAACATGTTATAATTGCGTCATCCGGAATGTTTCTTGTCTGATCATATACTCGGATGAACCGCTCGTAGTAATCTTTTCCAGACTCATGTCCTCCCATGCGAACCTCATACAGGTCCTCTATGGTTTTCTTAGGTCTGCTTGCCGATTCAAATTCTCTGACGAATTTTTCCGATAGGTCCTCCCAACTTTTTACTGAGCCGCGGGGAAGCCTGCGTAACCAGGATGCGGCCCTATCTTGCATACTACCGACTAATACGATGCACCAGGCGGATTTGTTTCGGGTTGCTAAAGTGATGCGGCCCTGGAAAGCGGTAAGCCAGTCGTTCGGACAAGAGTTACCATTGTAGTAATTATAGCTGGGGTAGCTAACCTTTTCAGTGCTGGTAAGCAACGTCTCTGTGATTCCTTTAGCGAGCACGTCGATTCCTGAGACTGGCGCGGCCCTCTCGACTGGCCTCGATTTCTTCAACTCCGTGAGCTCATGTCTCATTATTTCCACTTGTTCCGCCAAGGCAGAGTCGATCCTGGGTCGCGACAGTGCCTGCTTATCAGCTCGTTCCTGCCCGCGCTCTGATTCCCCACAGTCTTGCGATCCCTCCTGGCGAGCTCTTTTCTCCCTTATTATTATGCGAGCGTCCTGCGCGCTCCTATCTGGTCGGGGGGGTATTCCTCCTGGAAGGCTGAGACGACTTGGGGCTGAGGCCTTGTCCTTCTCACCCAACCTTTTGAAAGCTGATCCTTTTTCAAGTGTCTTTCCTCTCTGGTGATCGCAATCTGGGGTGTTGAGTTTTGCACGATTTCTCTTCTCAATCCTTTGCGACCCGATGAATGCACACTCTCTTCTATCTCGATTTCTTGGATCTGACTTTGGCGACCTTTATTTATGGCTGCAGGGGCAGTTTCATTTCTAGAAGGATTCGGGGGTCGTATCGCCACTGGGGCCTGGCTCTTTGCTACCAGGCGAGAGTTGGTTAAGTACACAGTTTCCGCATACCTTGCATATTCTCTCATTTCCGCAATCTCAGGATCCTTCAGGGAGCCTGGTCTTGTCTCGGAGGTCGACTTTTGACTCTGTTGTGACCTTGCTCTCTCTTTACGAGCCCCATCTAGCGCAACAGCGGCCTCCTTTGACTTGGCCTTTTGGTTAATGACGTTCCGGGTGTCGCTAGGCGATAGGACCCCTCGTTGCGACCCTTCTCCTGCGGGGAGATTGTCAAGTGTTTCTCCTACCTCCTCTCCCCGAGCCTGATGCTGCATGCCCCCCTTTGCAGGGGTTTTGGGTGTCAGATGTCCCTTACTTCCTGACATTTGTTGTAGAGCGACTTTCTGGGGAACAGCGGTGGCGATTTGCGTAATGACCTCGAAAAGTGTGATTTTCCCGAAGCGTTTCGTTTGGGTGAGGGTTTTTTCTGGGTATATGCTTTTGAAGTAGAAAAGTTTGCTCATTGACAGCTCTCTTCTGGGGGGATGGGAACAAAGGCGATTTTGAGGGTTTTTCTTTGTAAGATTACCTCTTTTCGGAACGTAACGTGGGCGAATGAGTATAGCCGGACGTTTTCTAACTGGTGAAGGTGAGATTCTTTCGATCCGTTGCGTGTTATCACTTTTAGATGCTTTTCACGCCTGGAACTGTGAGCAAGCTATTGGGTGGTTTCCCGGTAACGGAGCCAACTGACGATGCAGAAAACGTCACGATGGCGTTACGGTGTAAATGGTGTGGATATCTGGCTTGTTTGTGAGTAGTTTGTTAGTATATCGGCGGAGGTAGGCGGCGGCGGCGAGGCGTTTATTTTTGCGAGCTTTGGTCTGTGATTTTGTATTAAAATTCTCTTTATTAGGTTACACAAGACTTCCTTTTATAGGAAGATTAAACTTAGGGGTGAAGTAAAAGATCATGGCGGTGCGAGCGGCTTAGTCACTAGTCTTAGTAGCTAAGTAAATACTAAATATCGACATCAATTGGGTATAATATCTAGTAGCAAGTGGATGTAATATCCGGCGGCGACCACTTTGTGGTTGCCAAGGTCGCCACTTAAATCGTCGGCCTTCGCCCCTGTTTCTTCTCAAGTCTTGTGCGGCTCCTTTAGAGCCTTGTATTTATGATCGCCCACCGCCCTCTGGCCGACGAAGCTCTAGGAAGGGTTGTTGGCGGCGGCCTTGATCTTAATACCTTTTGGCGTCGCCATAGATGTAGTCGCAGCTTCCTTGGTGCGGCCCAACTGGAGGCGATATAATTTGTATCATCATTGCCCTAAAATTACTCATAGGATATGAAGATAGAGTTCACTATGGCATAGAAAATCAATCTTACATAAAATGAACTAATGTGGCCTATCTCAGAGTTGATTTCTCTTCCCCAATAATATATAGGTAGAAATTTGTATGCTTATGGACCAATTGAGCCATTTCATTATTTTACAAGGGCAATAAAATGCACGGAAAACTCAAAAAATATTGAGCAACATAAGCATGTGAATTCAAAGAACATGTAAGCCTTAGTATGATAATGAACATGTTTAGCCTACAAAATTCAATATAGGCGTTTGAATTTACCTAATTCACATGTTTAGATTACCCAGACTAAAACGTTGAACATACATTGAGTAACATAAGGAATCGACGTTAACCTTAGCCGAACAGTAGCATTCTTGAGATTATTTTCCAAGTAAATGGCACACAAAGATAACTACTAA
The DNA here is from genome assembly GCA_026214975.1 of Gentiana macrophylla. Lineage (NCBI taxonomy): Eukaryota > Viridiplantae > Streptophyta > Magnoliopsida > Gentianales > Gentianaceae > Gentiana > Gentiana macrophylla. Next base: position 113,533,555 of record CM047810.1, on the reverse strand, counting down.
TCACACAACACTTTCAAAGAAGGGATTGTTAACAGAAAAGAGTTTATGGCCTAAATGCTGATCGATCTATTAGCATAGAACATCTGCAACAAACAATTTCCTAATAGAATGTTATTTCGTAACACAAGCAATGCATATGATGATGTTAATTGGGATGTGCATACCACTTGTGGATGAGCATTCTTTATTAGATTCACAAGAAGGGGCTTTTCAATATGCTTCCAACATTTTTGTTTAAGCCTAAAATAACTAATACGTCTCAATCCCTCCGTATTACAATTGCTGATTGAATAGCTTTTGTGGTTAATTTAGAAAAATCATTCCTTGAATAGACGAGTATCGTTAACGTTTTTTAATACCTTTTAATTCCACCTAGAAATTGCAATGTTCCCTATATTTATAGCATCAATATGGTCTGAATGATTTAAAAGATGGAACTCTAAAATGAGTTTGGGGCATATTTAGTAAAAAAAATTTAATTGTTTCACTGCAAAGCTTACTTTGTTCTTCTGAACATCAACAAAGAAAAATCAACGCCCATAGCTACTTTAACATACTGATGAGAGTCAACTTCACTATGCTCCGGCGCATGTTTTAACCTCCATTTATGACACTTTTGGCCTATATTGGGTAGTTTTAGACTATTTATAGGGTAAAAACACATTGAGCACTCACTTTGAGGTGAACCGTCACATTGATGGAAAACCTCGGCATTTTACGATGTTTTTGACCCTTTTCGAGACCTATTTATCTTGTGGAATTATGCTCGGTATGTGTTTGAATGTTGTGATACAGGAAATAGGTGACTCGTGAACCCTCAATTTAAGGCACAAGGCTTAGAAAGACGAAACCGAAGCCCGGGAATGGAAATTGATCAAAAATAGTTGTTGCTTTCACCACACGTTCACTTCATCAGCAATTTGATCTAAGATACATGCATTTTCTGGACTTGTGGTCTTAATGAGAGTTGTAGAAAATTGAATGGGCTTTCCAACGCAACTTGAATCACATGAATCCGAGGTCTACAACTCAAGTTATGTCGATTTTTCTGAGCTGCTGTGAAATCGGCGCGCGCCAACTTATTGTAGCACGCGCCGAACGTCACTGTAGCTATTCAGAGAGTTTCGGAGTTTCAGTGGCGCACGCCAGACCTTTAGCGGCGTACGCCGAAATACCACAGAAGCAGTTTTCAGCCATATAAACCCAATTTGGATCGAATTTTGGACTGAACTTTTGATTCCCTTCTTCTTCCCTTCCCCTTTTCTTCTCTTCTTCCCTTTTACTCCCCTAAATCCTCCCTAACCCTCATTTCCCTTAGATTAGACTTAAATTAGTTTAGTTTCTAGCTTAAATCTCTTCTCTAGTCTTGGTTTGTATCAATTTGGGTCATCTTCTTCATCTTTGGACCGGGCAAAGGGTACTAGGTTGTTGCATGACGTCTAGTACTATCTTAGGAGTTTGCACCTATGAACAAGTCGATATATTCATACGGAAGGTTGGTTGGTAGTCCCTATTCCCAAACAGTTGATTAGAGGGGCGAAAGTATTCAATTGGATCGTGATTTGGCTATGTCTCTTTCTCTCTTTATCTCTCGTTTAAATATTGTTTTAGCATATTCAAAACTTGTACACACTTGATTAACCTAAACTAAGTATGAGAATGGCTTTGGTACTCGATTGATTCATCGTGGGATACGACCTTGCTCTCCACTGTAGTACTTCCGACCCGGTACTCTGCCGATTAAGGTTGGTCGCTACTATTTTAGTCATCAAGTTTTTCTGGCGCCGTTGCAGGGAAATTAATCGATATCACATAAGTCTTTTGAAGACTTAGGCTTGGGTTGTTGTTTTTTTTTCTTTAGCTTTCTTTTTTTTTTCTTTTCTTGATGTTGGATTTTTGTTGAAGGGTCACACCACCTACTACGGTAGTGGTGGTGACTGGATACCGTGATTTGTTCTTGTTTTTCCCTTGAATTTTAGTGTATGGATCCATATGGCCATGAGGGCTCTCCTCCCTACTCATTTGGAGGCTTTAATTTCGGTGCTATGGGTTTTGGATTCCAACCATATTATCAGTTCAACCCATACACATCACCATACAACAATGAGTGGGAGAGTCCTTCAAGTTCTCTGTTTCAACACCCCGGTGCATATTTGCAATATGCTCAACCTCCATAAATACCTCTTCCTCCATAAAAGAGCTCAACCGACATCCTCGTAGAGCAAATCAATGAGACTTTGCAAGAGCAAGGCCGTGTGATAAAAGAGCAAGGCCGGACTTTGCATGAGCAAGGTCGGGAGTTGATGGCTATTAAAATGAATGCTACTACTCTTCAATAGGCATTAAAGAACTTGGAGAACCGGGTAGAGCAATTGATTGAGAAGAGAAAGGTTGAGATGAGTGCTAAAAATAATGAAATTTTATTTGCTCCACCGTCGACTCTTGAGGTAATCACCCATCACGAGTGTTATGAAGAAGGTACGAATCATGCTACTAGTGAATCATTTATTCCTTCTCCTTTGAGCCTTATTGAAAAAAGTAGTGGTGGTGGATCACATAGAATATGTTGATGTTGTGGTTGAGCCAAAATGTTATTGCTTGGTGTTTGAATCTTTGTATATGCTCTCATTCGGGGAAGTTGAATTCATTGTGTTGCACGGTGAATTTTTTGAGCCAATCTTGGTGGTGGGGATTGAGCCCCTTGTTTTTCTTGCTCTATTTTAAAGGTGTGCTCAATTCTTATTGCATGTAGGGAGACGCAACGGTTTGCTCTCCTTTGGTATAACTATCCTTAGCATTGTTGCGGGCAGAAAGTCGAACTAAAGACTTTAAACTTAGAATGTTTTAGGTAGATGTTTTTATTGTTGTTCTAGCTAAATAAAAGTGAATGGAAGTTTTTTTTTAATTGCCATGTTCTTTAGGATATTGAGCAAAAGATGTGCAATTTTTTTCTTTCATTCCACTCGTGCTTTGTTGCTTTTCTTTTAGTTTCTTAATAAGTCAAGCCAATGACGTAAAACAAAGGCGCTTGTGGGAGGCAACCCATTTTTTCTTTGTTTGGGAGTAGTAGGAGTGAGTCTTAGGTAAACGAGTGGAGAATTTTGGCCTAGGATAAGATCTTTTGGGTGAAAATTTCTATTTGATCCTTTGACCGGACTTGGATTGTTATCATTTTGCTTATTTTTGGCACATATTTTATGCATGGATGACGTTTCTCTTTTTATTATCTTTTCATCTCATGTGATTCAAGTTCGGTACCTTCAATTATACTATGACAATGTATGTGACATTGATTCTTCCTTTTATCTCGTTATCTGTTGCCTGCTTTTGGCACGGTGGCTGTTCCCCGTGCATACGTTTTCGTGCTTTTGTCCCATGGCTTTAGGTATACGAGATGGAGCTTCGTGGATATGTCATATGCACTTATTTGCGCCTTTTTGCCGGGTTAAGCTAAGCCTTCTTTCTCATTATCATTCACACACTGAGGGCAGTGTTGCATTTAAAGTGGGGGTGGTAGGCTTAGCTTTGATATGTGCTTAATTGTTTTTCTGGCCATTGTGTTGTATGCTTAGTGTTTGGTCACTTCTTTAGCAAAATTTGAGCACTTTTTAAATTTTTCCATGGTATTGATGTTGCATTCGTATGTTGAGCCTTCATATTGACAGGATAAACGGTGTAGTGAATGTTTGAATGCATGTTACTTGGCTTACTACCTTATCTTGGAAATGGGATTTTCATGCACGTATAGCTTCAATTTCATGCACCATGGTAACTAGTGACCGATTATGGTAGACTTAGGCACAATTCGGCTACCTAGAACTCATATCATTAACTTCGAGATGAAATAGAAGGGCCGACCTTGGTAGAGTTTGGGATGACAGTTATGGCGTTTCTTTGACCTAACCAGAGCCAAATATCCATCCCGTGATATATTCCACAGTAACCCATCTAAGCCTTGATAGGATGGTTAGACCCCCATCCGACACTTAGCCTTCGTTATTTAGCCCGTAATTACCCGCCCCATGAGCCTTATTTGTGGTCTACATTCCCTTGAACACCCTACGAGTTGAGCTTAATCTTTTCTTTTTATCACACTTGCCTAGGCAAGTGTGGGGTGGTAGAGTGGTGTGTATGTTTAGAGGAATTGGTTTTACGAGCTATTTCATGATATTGGAGGGTAGGAGCTCGATTCGTATTATGTTCATGTGATGGCCTTTGACTCAAACCTAATAAAAATTCAAGTTCAAAATCAACAAAAAAAAAAGAAAAAAAAAGTTATGAAAAGTAAATAAAAGGTTGAGTCAAAGAAAGCCAAGTGTTTTAGGACTCGTGTATTGAGTGTTTGGGATGAGTTTTTAGTGAAGAAACATGATTTCTTATACATTTTTGTCTCGTTACACTTGAGACATAGTGTTATATGACATTTTATTTCTTGGATCATGTTTCTAGTTTCTTTTTGAGCTAGAGAAGGGTAGAGCTAGCTACATTTTGTATCGTTACACCCCATGATTGAGCTTGCTCGTGTTTATCTCTTTGTTGTTTATTCCCCAGAAATTCCCTTCGGTTAGCCCCGTCCCGAGCCTTACGTTACAACATTCCAAGTCCTACTTGACCTTGCTTAGCCTCGGTTGGCCCCGATTAGTGGAGATGCTTATGAAGTATGAGCCTATGGTGTAGTCGCAATGACCTAGCATCCATAATCCAAACCGGTAAACCGTGGTAAATGTAGGAGAAGCTATTCACACACACACACATCCCATTTGCTTGATAAGGGTATGGTTAAGTTGCATGCATTTACTCTTTTACTTGTCGGTTATCATTGATATGTGATTGGCTTGACCTACGCGTCTAACGTTAACTCTTTGTTTTCTTTTAAAAACGCTCATTTTGCTCGAAGGCGAGCAAACGCTAAGTGGGGGGTGGTTCATGAGAGTCAACTTCACTATGCTCTGGCGCATGTTTTAACCCCCATTTATGACACTTTTGGCTTATATTGGGTAGTTTTAGACTATTTATAGGGTAAAAACACATTGAGCACTCACTTTTAGGTGAACCGTCACATTGATGGAAAACCTCGGCATTTTACGATGTTTTTGACCATTTTCGAGACCTATTTATCTTGTGGAATTATTCTCGGTATGTGTTTGAATGTTTTGATACAGGAAATAGGTGACTCGTGAACCCGCAATTTAAGGCACGAGGCTTAGAAAGACGAAACCGAAGCCCGGGAATGGAAATTGAACAAAAATAGTTGTTGCTTTCACCACACGTCCACTTCATCAGCAATTTAATCCAATCTACAAGAATTTTCTGGACTTGTGGTCTTCATTGGAGTTGTAGAAAATTGAATGAGCTTTCCAACGCAACTTGAATCACATCAATCCGAGGCCTACAACTCAAGTTATGTCGATTTTTCTGAGCTGCTGTGAAATCGGCGCACGCCAACTTATTGTGGCGCGCGCCGAACGTCACTGTAGCTACTCAGAGAGTTTCGGAGTTTCAGTGGCGCACGCCAGACCTTTAGCGGCGTACGCCGAAATGCCACAGAAGCAGTTTTCAGCCATATAAACCCAATTTGGATCGAATTTTGGACGGAACTTTTGATTCCCTTCTTCTTCCCTTCCTCTTTTCTTCCCTTTTCTTCCCTTTTACTCCCCTAAATCCTCCCTAACCCTCATTTCCCTTAGATTAGACTTAAATTAGTTTAGTTTCTAGCTTAAATCTCTTCTCTAGTCTTGGTTTGTATCAATTTGGGTCATCTTCTTCTTCTTTGGACATGGATGTTGAATCAACTTGATGCAACCCGACTTTTATCACGATTTTGGTAACTAATTTAGTTTCTTTTCTTGTTTTGTGGCTTTAATCTTCTCTTTGATTGTTGTTTCATGCTTTGTAATGAGTAGCTAATTTATATCATAGTCAAACCATGTGAAAGTTGAAGAAATCACCATCTAATTGATGTGTTTGGGAATGGGTAGTGTTTAATTATTGTTATATCGATGAATTCATGTCTTAAAACTTGCTCTTAATGCGTGAATTAGCTTGCACACCTAGTTCATGAACTCACACATCACTTTTATAAATTTATGTTGTGAAGGGATGTGGGAAAAGAGTTTTTAAGATCGTTATTTAAAATTGACTGAGTTGTTTACATCGATTGGGTAACGAGGTTTGTCGGTGTAAATCGAGCGGCTCTAGTTCTTAATCTTGTTTCGGTCAATTAAACCATAAAGGCGGACTGTTGAACCGGGCAAATGGTACTAGGTTGTTGCATGGCGTCTAGTACTATCTTAGGAGTTTGCACCTATGAACGAGTCGATATAAGCATTCGGAAGGTTGGTTGGTAGTCTCTATTCCCAAATAGTTGATTAGAGGGGCGAAAGTATTCAATTGGATCGTGATTTGGCTATGTCTCTTTCTCTCTTTATCTCTCGTTTAAATATTGTTTTAGCATATTCAAAACTTGTACACACTTGATTAACCTAAACTAAGTATGAGAATGGCTTTGGTACTTGTTTAGGGTGATTTTGTACGTTTTATAAGGATATATTTTATGTCAATTTCCCCCATATGTGGATGTTGTTCATAGAAATCGAGCTATATAATTGAAATATTGAGCAAGTGGTGTTTTCAATAGTTAAATTGCAAAACGTAACGAATTATGTGCTTAAATTGTGATTTAATATTATTTTGGAATATCGTTATGCTTTGGTATGTTTTTCCTACATTGTAGATACACATTGTTGATGGAAAAGATGATTTTTAAAGAGATAAATTCGAGTGGAAAGGAATCAATCAGATTTATGGAAGAATAAAGGATATAAGGAAAGAAATCAAGTGTTGATCCAAATGAATCAAGCGTCCAAAGCGGCTTTGGCGGCGTCCACTATGGACGGGCGTCCATCAAAGCAAACGAGCGTTCAAGAGATAAAAGTTGAACAGAGAGTTTGGACGTTGTATGGACGAGCGTCTGCCCTAGCGTCCAAAGCAGCTGGACGGGCGTCCAGGAAGACCAGACGGGCGTCCACGGCCGACTCAACCACAGCCGACTTAGTATTCTATATATAGCCGCATCGCCCCAACCCTAATTACACGAGATTTTTCATACACAAAATACACTCAGCAGCCGCACTTTCTGAGGGTTTCAAGGCCGATCACCCGAGCCTTGTGCTCGGGTGATCCGGGTTAGATTAGGATGCTTTTATTTTCTTTGTTGAATCATGGAGATCATCCATTGTACCAAACTATGTGAGTTTAATCCTTTTTAATTTATTCATTCCTCGTTTTATTTTCATGAGCTTTAATTCGTTTTGTATTTTTCTATGCGCTTTATGATGTCATGTGGATCAGATCGAGCGATTAGTTTGCTATTGATGTTTTACAATACAAGAGTTGCGTAAACGCTAGATCACCATAGAAAGATAGGATCTTTAATCGTTAATTCGTGACAAATTAATTGGTTAATTATCTAGGTTGCTAGATTCTAAAATACGAGAGTTAACTTGAATCTACACCTTCGTTTTGTATGGAAATTGGTCTCAACATTCGAGAGAAGAGAGATCGATAATTGAATTCACTAAGAGATTAGGAATTCATAGCCTGAGAAACGGATTCACTAAGGAATTAGGAGTTCGTATCTCGTGTAAAGGTGAAACCAAAATATCGAATTAGAATCGTGAGATGAACTTGGATTGAAATCACTTAGTTTGTGTAATGTTTAATCCCATGTATCTTTATTTTATGTTTTTCTTAGTTTTTATAGCTTAGATTTATTTTATCTGCTCTATGTGTTTATATGTTTGTTCTTTCGTTTATTTGGTTTCTTGAGTAACAACTGAAAGGAATTAATAAGATTAGATTCAACAACCCAATTCCCTGTGGATCGACCCCTTACTTATCCCGCTTTACTAGCAATTACCCGATATTCGGTCGGTTAGGAGTTAGTTTTGCATATAGGTTAGGGTTTATAAATTGTTTTTGTTTAATGATGCAAAACCATCCGAACAAAATGGCACCATTGCCGGGGAATCGTTGTTTTGTTGAATCTAATTGAGTTAATTTCTCTATTTTGTTACGAATTTTTCGTAGATAGGTTTTTGTTTCTATCCTTTCTAGTTTCTACATTGATTCGGGGACATCTGAGGTTGAATTATCTGACTCCACGTTTTTAACGATCGAACTTTTGGATAAAAGGGATCGTTTTAGCACTCGTTAGTATTTTGGCCGTAACTTTCGGCTCGAGTGTCCGTTTGGAGCGCAGGACCCCAATTCGGAAAGCTCGTTCCGACGCCGACGACATGGTGAATGGCCTTAGGCCGTTCAACACCGTTTTCGAGGTCAAAATCCATTGTTTTCCCTTCCATTTTGGGCTCAGAAGTTTTCAACACGTTTTTCTCCCTTTTATCGTTTTCTTGTTTTCTATTTTGTACGATTTCTTTCCTTTCAATAAAAGTAGCGTCACACAAATTGAGAGTTTTTATTTTTGCCGTGTTTCGATGACCGTTGGGTTAAGAATGTGCAAAAAGTTTTTTACTCGATTTGTGAAACGTGAAGTGTAACCTAATCTGTAACCTAGTGCCCTCTGTGCTAAAATTTGATGGGGCTGCGGTGCTGTATATGTTCTGGTTTATTTTGAGTTGATGAAGTTTTCAGCTATTTAGGGTTTGCTGTGTTTTTCCTGCATTTCTGTTGCAAATCCGATGTTTGAACGGGCGTTCAAGGTAAGCGAACGCCCGTCTAGTCCATAACATGCAGGTGAACGGGCGTCCTGACTAGTAGACGCCCGTCCGTCCAGTTTTGCTCAACTCTGTTCCAGTTTTTCTGATCCAGACGCCCGTCCAGTTCATAAATTCCAGGCGAACGCCCGTTTGGTATGTTGAACGCACGTCCGGGTTCCAAATTTTTCTGGACTTGATTTTTAATGCTTTATTTGACGTGGATACTTTCATATGAGCTTCTGTGGCTAATTATTTTTACGTAGATGTTCTGAACTTGCATGTTTACATCTTTCCATCTACGGATCCATGTTAAATAATTGATTAATTTTCATTTACATGATTCATCCATGCATGTTATAGTTAATGTCGGTTCTCGTATGCTATAACTGTTCTTATTGTTATTTAGTAGCTAATGTCGGTTTCCGTATGCTACATATCGTTGTGATGAATCTTGTGAGCTTTGAGACCTATGTGCTTTCTTGTTATTTTTGTAACTCATATGGGTAGCTACTGTCGGTTTTCCGTTGCTACTATCTTTGGCTTATGAGTTATATCTGTTTAGTATAGCTAACTGTTGGTTTTCCATAATGCTATCGCCTTTGATGAGTCTTAAGGCGCGTCTACACTGCATGTAATGAAACGATCTTGTCATCGTTTATAAATAACTTGTCATTATTTGGTAGACGTTTATTATATACATGTCGTGTTGCAAATGAGTGGGCTAGTTTAATTTCTTTTATTTTTGCATATCATTTAGATGCATATCATTTAGTTGCATGTGATCTAGTTGTATTGTTTTTCGATTATTTTTCTTGAGTGTAGTTACTGTCGGCTTGCTGTATGCTACCACTTTTATTTTATTGTATTTTGGTTTCTGTACGGGCCGTAGTCACTGTAGAGTTGTCTACCCAACTTGCTCAGCCTGAGCCTGTCAGTTTTTTTTATTTATTTTATTTTTTATTTTATTAGAATTGCATATCATGTAGATTGCATTGTAATATATTTTCATGTGGTTGCACCTAGCCTACTATTTTGTAATGTTCCATGTATATGTTCCATCTTTATATGAGCTTAATCTAAAAAAATCTCTATGACTTCTTTTCCATGTGTTTTACATGTATAATCCTTTTTCCCCGTAGACTCTTTTTGCACTGCTCAAGTATGCAGGACACTTGTGATAGCTATTGTGCGCTTTAACGACGATATCGCTTTTCTGTGATGCTCCACGGTCTCTCGATCTATTCAAGCTTTCTTGGATCCGTGATGCTCCACATTTCCAAGGTTATGCAAGCAATTTTGGTTCTTCGTGAGGTCTTTCCGAATGCTAGCTTTGGAAATACAATCACTAAGTCCCTAAATTTTTATTTCTGTACAACTTGAGGACAAGTTGCAATCTAAGTGTGGGGGAGGGAAATGGTTTTATGTATCTACATTCATTTGCCATACTATTATATTTCTATGAAAGAGTGCTAAATTTTAAAAAATTTGTTTGTTTTGTCCCAAGTGAGCAAAGGCATATCTTTATTTGAGTTTTTATATCATTGGTGCATTATTTTGCATATTTAGTAAATTTAGATGTCTCACCCAACACTATTTTTCACGTGCCATAGTAAATGATGAGCTATAATATAAAGTTATACCCCTTTTGACGAGTGATTTCTGATTTTCTTATAAGTCATGTGCTTAGTGCTACGTATATCTTGAGATTTATGATAGTTTGTATTTAGATCCAGAGTATGATGTACTGTGAATATCTAAGGTTTGAATGTGATAAGTAACACGTAACTTATTGTCAAATGAAAAAGTTGAAAAATATGAAGAATTGTTGGGTGTGTCAAAAGCTAGTCGATGATTTGAGTGCGATAGGGTATACCACGTATGTCCTATACCACTATGATGACTAAAAGCTCACGACAGTCGGAAGAAGCTGCCTTATGATTGGAGTAAGGTAGGGTATATCTCGAATATCCTATTCTGCTATGACAGGGCAAGAGCTCATTCTGATGTGCGTTTAAATAAGTGAAATAGTTAAATCAACTTATAAAAGAAGTGGTATGAATTGAATGAAAGACTTAGTTATCGTCTATCTTATCCCCAGTAGAAACTGATAGATATGCTGTAGGGATTATCCTCTGAGTATTTCAGAAAGGCCCTAGATATATTCGATCATTCCTTTCGGGATATTTTACGTTTGTAGGGTGCATCTTATAAGTGTCATTTATCTCTAGTTTGAAGGGGGTATTAGCTAGTTTTGCTTGAATCAATTTCAAAAGTGTGGATTTAGTGGAAATTTATTATGGCTATGCACACACACTTGGGTGAACCTCTAAACTATTGAATATGCTTTATGGTTGCATAAATGTTTATATGTCTCGAGTCTTGATTATGTTTTGTTTTGCTCGGGACGAGCAAAAAGCTAAGTGTGGGGGTGTTGTTTAGGGTGATTTTGTATGTTTTATAAGGATATATTTTATGTCAATTTCCCCCATATGTGGATTTTTTCATAGAAATCGAGCTCTATAATTGAAATATTGAGCAAGTGGTGTTTTCAATAGTTAAATTGCAAAACGTAACGAATTATGTGCTTAAATTGTGATTTTATATTATTTTGGAATATCGTTATGCTTTGGTATGTTTTTCCTACATTGTAGATACACATTGTTGATGGAAAAGATGATTTTTAAAGAGATACATTCGAGTGGAAAGGAATCAATCAGATTTATGGAAGAATAAAGGATATAAGGAAAGAAATCAAGTGTTGATCCAGCTGAACTGGCGTCCAGCAGCTTGAACTGGCGTCCACTATGGACGGGCGTCCATCAAAGCAAACGAGCGTTCAGGAGATAAAAGTTGAACAGAGAGTTTGGACGTTGTATGGACGAGCGTCTGCCCTAGCGTCCAAAGCAGCTGGACGGGCGTCCAGGAAGACCAGACGGGCGTCCACGGCCGACTCAACCACAGCCGACTTAGTATTCTATATATAGCCGCATCGCCCCAACCCTAATTACACGAGATTTTTCATACACAAAATACACTCTCGCACGCGCGCACTTTCTCGAGGTTTCATAGCGATCACCCGAGCCTTGTGCTCGGGTGATCCGGGTTAGATTAGGATGCTTTTATTTTCTTTGTTGAATCATGGATATAATCCATTGTACCAAACTATGTGAGTTTAATCCTTTTTAATTTATTCAATCCTCATTTTATTTTCATGAGCTTTAATTCGTTTTGTATTTTTCTATGCGCTTTATGATGTCATGTGGATCAGATCGAGCGATTAGTTTGCTATTGATGTTTTACAATACGAGAGTTGCGTAAACGCTAGATCACCATAGAAAGATAGGATCTTTAATCGTTAATTCGTGACAAATTAATTGGTTAATTATCTAGGTTGCTAGATTCTAAAATACGAGAGTTAACTTGAATCTACACCTTCGTTTTGTATGGAAATTGGTCTCAACATTCGAGAGAGGAGAGATCGATAATTGAATTCACTAAGAGATTAGAATTCATAGCTTTGAGAAACGGATTCACTAAGGAATTAGGAGTTCAGTATCTCGTGTAAAGGTGAAACCACAATATCGAATTAGAATCGTGAGATGAACTTGGATTGAAATCACTTAGTTTGTGTAATGTTTAATCCCATGTATCTTTATTTTATGTTTTTCTTAGTTTTTATAGCTTAGATTTATTTTATCTGCTCTATGTGTTTATATGTTTGTTCTTTCGTTTATTTGGTTTCTTGAGTAACAACTGAAAGGAATTAATAAGATTAGATTCAACAACCCAATTCCATGTGGATCGACCCCTTACTTATCCCGCTTTACTAGCAATTACCCGATATTCGGTCGGTTAGGAGTTAGTTTTGCATATAGGTTAGGGGTCGACAGTACCTTCCTTTTGCCTAAAGCCTTGAATTACCAATCTGTCTTTATGCCTGTCGACAGTACCGTAAACTTTCATCTTTCTTTTAAATATCCACTTGCAACCCAAAGGTTTGCAACCACGCGGAAGATCCGTAAGGATCCACGTGTTGTTTCCCATTATGGAATCCATCTCATCATTGATGGCTTTTTTCCAAAATGACACGTCTCGAGATTCCATAGCCTCCTTAAACATCTTAGGATCCTCATCAATATTATAACAATATGAGTATTGAAATCCTACTTCCTCTCTTGTTCCTTCCACCAAATAAGTGTGATATTCGGGTCCGAAAGACTTTGCTTTCCTAGCCCTTTTGCTTCTACGAAGCTCTAAAGGCTCATCTTGAGAATCAACATCATTGTTGTTCTCGACTCCAACAATAGTAGGAGTGATATCTTTCGGCCTCGGTATAGAAGTAAACCGATGTTCATCAAAGATGGCATCCCTTGACTCAATCACAGAATGAACAGCAACTGAGTCATTAGGCTCTATAACATAGAACCTATAAGCTTTGGAATGCTAAGCATATCCAATAAATATACAATGAATGCCTCTTTCACCCAAGGTTTTAATCTTAGGCACGGTAAGTCTTACAACAGCCCTACAACCCCAAACTCGTAGATAATTCAAGTTTGGCTTCTTTTTGAACCAAAGTTCATCTGGGGTAATAGGATTCCTTTTATTAGGAATTCTATTCAGCAAATAACAAGCCGTTAACATGGCTTCTCCCCAAAATCCCTCACTCAAACCAGAGTAAGATAGCATGGAATTAACCATCTCTTTAAGAGTACGGTTTTCCTTTCCGCTATGCCATTTTGTTGTGGCGTATACGGTCTTTGTAACCTCATGTATTATACCACATGACCGAAAAGGTTGGATCAAAATATTCACCACCTCGATCGGCACGCAACCTTTTTATTTAGAGAGTTAATTGTAATTCTACCTCATTTTTATAGATTTTAAATTTGTCTATTGCCTCGTCTTTAGAATGAAGTAGAAATACATAACAAAACCGAGTGCAATCATCTATAAAGGTTACTACATATTTTTATTACCAAAAGAAGGCGTATACGAAATCACATAGATCACTATGAATAAGTTCTAAAGCGGAAGATGACCTTTCAACACTATGAAAAGGTTGTCTCACAATTTTATTTAACATACAAGTATTACACTTATTCATATTCATGTCGAAAGATGGAATTAACTCATTTTTAGACATTATCAACATACGCTTATAATGAACATGTCCCAACCGAGCATGCTACAAAACAGAACTATTAACATCATGATTTGTGATAACATTATTTACAACATCATGCTGAATATTTAACATAAACATGCCTTTACATAAGTAACCAAATCCAATAAATACACCACACTTACTTAAAATGTACTTATCCGACTCATAAACTTGTTTATAACCTTCTTTACATAATAAGCTACCAGAAACCAAGTTTTTCCGTATACACGGAGCATGCAACACATGTTTTAAATTAATACATTTTCCAGAACTAAAAGATAAAACAACACTTCCTATTCCAACTATGGCAGCCCTTGACTCGTTTCCCATAAGTAGCATGGATCCATCGATCACATGTTCATAGTTTTTAAACCAGCTTCGATCCTTGCAAACGTGTCTCGTTGCACCCGAGTCAATCCACCAATCAACATCATCATCCTGCATATAAAATGCCTCAGAAATTAATGGTACATAATTCACATTGGAATTAAATCCACAAGTAACATTCTAACCTTGATGTTTAGGAGCACCTTGGTCCTTAGACCCTTGCCCCGAACTATTGTTTGATCCTTTCTTCCTTACTCGACAATCAACCCTGAAATGTCCAGTTTTCCCGCAATTCCAACAAGCACCTTTCGGTTTTTTTGTTGGTATCTTTGCCATTGTTTTTGGAAGATTTTTTCTTATCTTTTCCTTTGTTCTTATACGAACATTCACCGGCTTCCATCATATTGATAGAGGTCGAATCCATTACCTCTTTACCCTTGGTTTTCCCGCCTCTTGCGCCAGAGAGATTCCTCTATCATGCAAGTGATTACCAAGTTCTCTTTGGAGATAATTCTTCATTTTTGTGTTTTAACATGTGTTTAAAATCTTCCCATGAAGGTGGTAATTTATCTATAATGCTTGACACCGAAATAGACTCATCCATTTCCATTTTATGTTGTGCAAATCCCGACCCAAAATCTTGTGATAATTCATTATCTTGTTCCATTACCGACCTTGAATCTACCATGTTATATTTCATGAAATTACCAACCAAGAACTTTTTACAAGAGGCATCTTCATTCATGTATTTAGACTCTAGTGAATCCCAAAGTTCTTTTGCAGACTCAACATTTTGGTAAATGTCAAACAGTGAATCAGACATACCATTTAGAATGTGGCCTCTACAGATGTAGTCATCATTCTCCCATTTGTTCTTCCTTCTCAGTTCCTCCAATGGTCCGTCATCCATCACTTCAGGCATCGGTGTACTCAACACATACACCACTTTCAATGTTGTTAGCAGAAAATGCATCTTCCTTTGCCATCTTCTAAAATTGACACCTTCAAACTTTTCCAATTTTCCAAAGTTTGTAGTTATCTCCTTGACACTTGACATTGCAGAAATTACTGAAATAACTTTTGTAGATTGTTGTATAAATGAGGGCTTTCAAAGGAAAGTAAACAACAATGTCAACCAAAATCGCTGGAACTCAAATAGCTTGATATAACGCAGAATCGTGTAGGAACACTTTCCTACAAAAGTTATTCGGCCCTTATTGAATGCCCCGGGTTGCACGAATACTTCTGTGAGATAAGACTACGTTTGCCCTTTTCTTTTTGGCACCAAAAGAAAAGTATACTAATGGAGTTTTGTAAGAAGTTATTAACTCACAAAGATGATGAAAACTTGAATATGTTTTCAATATATTCTCTCAAAATGATCAAGTAAATGCTATCTTTCAAAAGTATGTTTTAAAATAAGTAAAACTAGTTTTTATACCTTCTAGGCTCTGAAGTAGTTAGTTAAAAACGTTTAGTTTAACAGACACCTTTGTGGAAAGGTGTTGAGAGGAAAAAACTGCTTAAAAACCAGGAAAAGACACACCAATTCGCATTTTCGGGTCACAAAGGGCTTATATGAAACACAAAGTGATCGCTTTGTGAGAACCAGCGAAAAACAACCTGTTCAACATTTTGCCTAAACAAAACCTCACAAAGTGGCGCTTAAGGCACAGTGACGCTGTCACTCTGTTTTTCCAAAACCGAATTTTACGTGTCTTTACGTTTGTTTTACAAAATCTACTTGATCATTTACATCCGTAAACTCGTAAACACTTATATGAGCGTGCACTCCGCACCTCCAAACCCACAACAGAGTGTTCGAGTTCACCCATCTTTGTACCAAACCCTTAATTACACTAATGGACATGGTTATACTTAAATCACCAACATGGAGTATGATATAAATGAAAAATAAATATAAAACACACACACTACCAAGAGAAAAAGGTTTTTCCACATTCTTATATCTTATTAAACTTGAGTTTTTAAGGGAAAATTTTAAAATTATTACTATAACTTGAACTAATTATCGTTTTAGTCATGCTTTTTTTTATTTGTTTGCACTATTAGTATTGTAACATGTATTTTATTTATTTTTTTGTATTTTTTTTGTCATTCAGCAAATGCCTCCACGTAGTGATGAAATACAAAAAACGGGAAAATTCTGTAAAAATCGTCTTATAACTTGACATAATTAAGAAATTACGTCTTTTTTTATTCAAGTTAAAGAACGAAGTTGCAATTATCATACCATAATTAATTGTTTTTCTCCAATTTCAAGGACACGTCAACAAAATTCGGCCAGAATTTTGCCAGTCTCCTCCGGGCTTCATAAGACTGAAATTTCACAAACACACAACAACAAAAAAAAAAAAAATGCAACCAAATCGAAAACACTACTATGCCAAATTACAAGACTAATCGTGCAATTTTTTTGCCTCTATTAACTATATAAGGACTCGAATGACTCGGCTTTATATTATAGGTATATGGGGAATCGAAGTCAACCTAATGATAAAGGTCATTACACATCTTGGTGAGAACGAGGGTTCGATTCTCATCCCTGTCCGGATAAAAATCACCTTCTCTTCTCAAAAATAAATAAATTCTTTATATGTGAATGCATATGCCGTCCGACCATTTAATACTTTAAAAGATTGCTCCCCTATAAATAGAGGCTTGATTGGAGAAGCAAATACAAAACGATCTTCATCACTAAGGAGCAAAGCAAAAGAAAAAGAATTTTGAAGAGTAATGGCTAAGCTTGCATTCGTCATTGTCTTTGCATTCCTCTTGTTTTCTGGTGAGTCTCTAATACATGTTCATAGATTCTTCATCCAATGTTTCAAACACATTTTTATTCTCTCAATATTAAATGCTTTTGGTCTATATATCATATCTTAAACAAAATACTAGTACTTAAAATTGTCCATCTTTCCTCAATTTGTCGTATGATGATTCTGGACCATACAGTTTTAACTCAAATTAAAACTGTGTGGTCCAGAATCATCCACGTGTATTTACGGTGCAAATTCAGTGATTAAGGAAGAATTACCCATAACAGGGAGGCACATAAAATATCGATCCTCAAGAGTGTAGGCAGAAAGTTATTCGTACCGTATATTTTTACATACTAAAAATATTAATAAATAAAATAGAGTCATATGCATCACTGATGGTGATGGATCACTTTTTGTAAACATTAATTTCCTGTGTAACAGAATATACATTTCTGCAAAATAAAGTATAGACTTTGTGCATTAAATGACATTTTTTTTCTGTCATTAAATTGTCTAACATATATAATATAATAATGCTATATTTTACGATGAAAATTAAGTAAGTAACACAAAATTTTTTTTTTTTTTAAATAAAGAAGGGAGTTTTGGAGGTGGTGAACACAAAGAAGATTTAAGAGGGATAGCCATTACATCAGAGGATTCTCCTACATGCATTACTCCTGAAGGCGGCTGCGAAAGTACAACAGATTGCGTTCCTGGTTGCGTGTGTCGGAAGATTGATCCCGACAACGAGGACTCGCTTTCAGATTGTATACCGCAGACATTTCCCTGATGTTCTGCATATGCTTTGAATGCCGGCCGGCCGGCCATTTCGATTCTCTCTATAATTTATCACCGTATACTAATAAATAAGAATCGCGTTGTAACACTTATCTAGCTAATTCGGTGTAATTTTTTTTTTGAACAGCAATTGATATTATTATTAAGGGGTCTAGCAAGACGCTAGAAGTCCAAGATTGCCCAATTACAAACGTTCACTTGATCTTAAGAAACAAGCCGAACAAGCCAGAACCGAAGTGAAACAAA
This sequence comes from Gentiana macrophylla, assembly GCA_026214975.1. NCBI lineage: Eukaryota > Viridiplantae > Streptophyta > Magnoliopsida > Gentianales > Gentianaceae > Gentiana > Gentiana macrophylla. The sequence continues at coordinate 113,515,514 of CM047810.1, read as the reverse complement.
ATGAAAAAAAATAACACGAAACAGCTACACGAGGACTAAACTATGCTGAAAGAGAGCGGACTAGTCTTCCAAGTTGTCCAATCGATACTAATATTACTTTTTCTAACGGTGATCCAAACGAAGCTTCTACTTTGAATTTCCCCAAACAACATGTCCTCATTGAGATCTTTTGAGTTAAACACAATTTGATTCCTAGCCATCCAGATACACCAAATAGCAACTTTTTTAACAGCATCCCATACTTTGACTTTCTCGCATTGTCTAGCCGAAAAATGAGATGATTGCATGAATGAATCCCAATCCATAAGTAACGCTCGTGGAATAGAGAACCAATCAACAATCTTACGCCAAGTAGAAGAAGCAAAAGGGCAGTGAAATAGTATATGCGAGATGTCCTCATTCACCACCTTGCAAATAGGGCAAACCAAGCTATCAATAGGAATACCTCTTTTCGCGATATCAGTCCGAGTGGGGATACGGTTGTGAGCAACCTTCCAATTAAAGATGTTGACCTTTGACGGGATAGCAACATTCCACCTCCATGGGAAGGTAGCCGACGGAGCTCCAATAGAAGTAGTGCCAAGAAGTGTTTTTTTAAGCCGAGCCACTGAAAAGATACCATTAGAACAAAGTTTCCAAAATGGGGTATCTGAATTACCTGCAATGGGAGATATATTTGAGAGCAAAGCAATAAGGTCTACAAACTCTCCCCACTCCCTACCCCTCATCTCTCTTCTCCACCTCCATTCCCAAGACCACCCCCTATCCACAAATCTCCCTCTATCACTCACCAGACACTCATCAAATTCCTCTAGGCGAAAGAGTCTAGGAAAACGCACATCAAGAGAGCTCTCTCCAATCCAAGAATCCCTCCAAAACCTTACTCTATTTCCCGAGCCCAACTTCCAACCAAGGGAGGATAGAAGCTTCACCCCTATTTTTTCAATTCTACACCCATTTTTTTACTATTCCACTCCACACCTTACCTAACCCACTCCTACTAACTCCGTCACCAAAGCCCCCATCTTTACCATTCAAAGCACTAATGACTTTGTTCCACAAGACACCCTCTTCAGTCTTCCATCTCCACCACCATTTCCCAAGCAAGGCATCATTTTGCAAACCAAGTCCCCCCCCCCTTTTTTGTTTTAAAATAGTGTCCCAAGAAATCCAAGCAATGTATCTCTCACCGTTACCCCCTCCCCAAAAGAAGCGAGCTCTCAACTGTTCTAAGATGCGTATCACGGCAATAGGAGCATGAAAGATGGAGAAAAAGTACAAAGGTAGACTCCCCAAAACCGCTTTAATCAGAGTCAATCTACCACCCACAGATAAGAGCCTAGCTTTCCACCCTGCCAATTTTTGCTTCACTCTGTCAATGACCGGCTGCCAGGATGAGATGCTAGTCATATTTTTCCCAACCGGAAGCCCCAAGTACGTGAAAGGAAGGGAACCGGAGCTGCAACATAAAGAAGCCGCTCCTCTCTCGAGATCCAAGCCACTAATATTCATACCAAACAACTTGCTTTTGTTCATGTTTATTTTCAGGCCCGAAACCGCAGCAAAGAGCTTCAGAATTTTAGCAAGGTTTAGAAGGTTCTCCATATTCCACCTACCAAAAAAAATAGCATCGTCTGCAAATTGAAGATGAGAAATCTGTAGGCCGTCTTTCTTCAAATCAACTCCATTAAACAAATTCTTTTGCACCGCTTCACACATCATAATATTGAGAGCCTCCGCAATAAGTAAAAATAGAAAAGGGGAGAGAGGGTCCCCTTGCCTAATACCTCTTTCCATCTTAAACTCATTTGTGGACTTGCCATTAACAAGAACAGAAACTCTAGCGGTGTGTAGACAACCTTTTATCCATTTTCTCCATGTAAGACCAAAATTCATTTGACTCATAATCGAATCAAGAAAAGCCCGAGTTCACGAATCAAAAGCCTTTTCAAAATCACTTTGAAGATGAAAGCTTGCTTCTTGCTCTTCTTAACATAATCCACCACTTCATTGGCCACCAACACACCATCTAAAATTTATGCCACAACAATATAAGCCGTTTGACAACCACCTATAATCTTATTAAGGACCTTCTTCACACTACAACAAAATGACCCTTTTGCCACGAGGGTTTTGCCACGACAAAATGTTGTGTTTAATACTAAATTTTAGCCACAACACACCGTCCCAAATGATAAATAATAAAAACTTAAAAATATTAGTGGTATTAGCCACAATTGTTGTGGCAAATAATACTCCCTCCATTTTAGCCTGGCGCTTTTTTTTATTACCCACAATCATTGTGCCAAATTATTTTGGCGCACTTTCAAATATTTTTAATGATTTTAGTATTGTTCGAAAATGAATTTAGTGCTATTCGGAAAACTTTAATTGCCACGACCGTAAAGTATTTGGGACAATGGGTAATAGGAATACAATATGTCATTTATTTGCCACATATTTGTTGTGGCTAATACATGTGAAATGATGATGTGGATTGCCATGTCATCTGGTGAAGGTCTATATCGGATAAACCTTTTCATTTCACTGGTCAAAAGAACCTCTTCCATCCTTCAAGAAAAAAACCTCTTCCTACTTCTCTCCTTTACTGTCCCCAACATCCTCCTCCTCTCTCTTGCGGCCACCGCTAGCGGCGCTCTGCCCTATTCCGGCCGGTGAAGCACCAACCACGCCTTTTTATATTTATGTCTAACCCTTGAAATCTTCATTCTTATCGAGTTTTGAAATCATCTGGCGTTTCCATCTGTATAGAAGATCTGAATGATTGTCTGTGCATCAAATCTTGTCGACATCTAGCTCCAGCACCACCCCAATTTTTGGCGAAGGTGAAGTCGTTTTATTTTGCTCCATTATCATTCTGCCTTTTTTTTCAGCTGTGGTGTTTTCATCTTGAGTTGATTGTTGCGAATCGTGCCTTTTAAGGGCTCTTAGAATGTCGTTTGAGACAATGTTTGTTAATTTTTCATGTTTAATTGCAAATATTAGGAATGAAAGACAATATCTGTGACATTGAAAGATAGTATTGGTTATCTTTTGCCTCATTAACATCTATGACTCCCGATAATTATACTGAAATTATAAAGTATTATTGACTGAATGCTGCTTGATAAATTGCTTCATTGACACTTGCCTACTAAGCACTGGTACACAATTGTATTGTTGTCTTGAATTTGATTGAAGTTGCCTGCATAATGCTCAAAAATAACGATTGTATTGATGACTTGTGTGATAAAAAATGGATGTAACTGGTTGTCTTTGATATGTTTAGGGAAGAGATTTGAGTTTTTATTTAAAGTATTTTAGTAGTTTCATTTGAAGCATAATATGAAGGGAATATGGTGGAGTTCATAAAACTTGACGGAGGACACTTCAATGATCAAGTAACACCCTAAAGTTGAGAAGAAATTGAAGCAGATTTTCGGACAAACATTGAGTGATTTCAAAGTCTCTCGTGAGGTGTTTTTAGAGTTACTTTAGGGTAGGTTTTCAACAAGTATTTTAGGGTGAACTTTGAGCATTAAATTCGGAGTAAATGGAGCTGAAATACAGCCTTGAAATGAGTTAATGTGGTTAAACAGGTTGCATATTTGATGACAATGGGGGAGATTTTTAGCTCTGTTGTGACAGCTTTGGAGCTGAATGGGTATGGCTATTTTAGAGTTGTTTTAAGAATAGTTCGAGGGCTGCATTTCCAGGAAAATTCAAGCATGATATGAAGGGTATATAAAGGTCATCCAGCAATGTGTGTAAAATTCAGATATTGATGCATTTATACGATTGTATGCGGACGCGTGTGTTGATCTACTACAATAATAACTTCTTAGGTGATAATAAGGTATTTGTAATGTCATTTTTTGCTGGATTTGTGTGAAATTCATATATTAATGCATTTATATGATTCTGTGCGGACACGTGTTGACCTATGGGAAGTTACTAGTTCGATATGAATAATTCTAATGCTTAATCATTCTGATATGAAGTGGAGTTTTGTTCGGGACGAAAAATGATGTTTTTCTGTTGCAATATACTCGTATTGGGATATCGTTGGCCTGTGTGTTAGTCAATTGTCATCTTTTTCTGGCACTAGTTGTCTTATATGTGTCTGAGCTTAGCTCATTTTGCCATTTTCCAGTTGTCAAATACTTATAGTTGCACCTCAGATAAATGGGCATATTAGTGGCAGCAAAATCGTCAAAAACAGTGTTGATGACATTATGTATATATAGGAAAAGATGAGATCATGTATATATAACTTACTGATGATGGTTGTTGAAATTTAAATCTAAGTTCACAGCAAGCACATGGAAACACTCTCCATCGTCATTCAATTACAAAGCTTGCTGCACAAATCCCATATCAACAATACTTACTTAGTTTTAGATTTTGGTTGACATATACTTATAGTAACAATAACTTGTAACTACAACATCATTGCAAAAGAACATGATAGCAGGGTAGCATTGTTTTTAGTAGCCACTAGTTTAGCTATTTTTTCTTGATATTTCAGTCCCATTTGCCTTGTGTGAACATTAAATTCACTTTTTTTTTTCTAGGAATACATAATGGTTGGACCCGTGTCTACTTGTGGAGGCTCAGCAGGTGGAGCACAACCACCACATGAAAATCCACATAGGATACCATCAAATTGCCAATCGGGTATGTTAAGTTTGTTAGTCATCTTACTGTCACATTATCGTTGCCAATCGTGCGAATTGTGCTAAAGTTACCACATGCCTTACAAAGACAAGCACCGTGAGCTTTGCATTGTGAATACACCTTTACAAAGACAAGCACTGTGTGCTTTGCATTGTGAATACACCTTAAGATCGAAAAGGTTTTGTAACATTACACCTATATGCTAATTTTTTAGACATTCACATTGAAAAGGCATAAGATGCAAAAGAGGATATGACATATAATTAAGCGAGATATTTAATTATTGAATGAATGTAGAATAACCTAATTTATTAATTGGCTAGGTTGTTAACATGTTTCTCTATCTTCTTATTACAGCCCCTGCTAATGCACCTCCCGCCCGCAAGGGCCGAGGGAAGGCGATAGGAAAAAAAATATTGATGCGCGTAGGCCAAGTTGGCGGTCCAATCCCACTCAACTGGGATATTCGTTACGGGACGTGGAAGGCACTAGGTCCTGATGCTTCCTTATATGCAAGTGGGGTTGGGATCCAAGTTCGCCACTGTTGTGAGCCCTACCATGACGGATGGGAAAAAGTACCAGAAGACCAGAAGGAGTTGACATACGAGCGTATCAAGGTATGTATGTACCTTCCTGCCTTAATTTCATCTTCATTTTCATGTATTACTTGCTTTACTATTATTTCATTTTTGATGTGTATCGTATTCGGTTCGCCGTGTCGATCCTCGTGACTTGCAGTACTACTTCGAGACTGTGGGGGCGCATACCGGGTTGGAAGAATGACCTCAAAGATCACTTCAACAAAAATGGGGAAAGGATAATCCCGATCGTGCTCGACTTCACCCCCATAGTTCCATCAGGGATGTTGTTCACTGGGAACTGTGTATCAAGAGGATGCTCAGCTCAAAGTTTGAGGTAATTTTAATTACTACAACTAGTTCGGGCATCATCTTCCCAGTTTTTTACATGCCTTAAAATTTCTCAACTTGTTAAAAATGTGTATTGTTAGAAATCATGATATTATTAGATTAGAGTATTTGTATTGAGTAAAAATTTTGAGCAAGGAATCATGATGTAACGTTATATGTGCTAAATTAAGGTTGAATTAGTGGAATTAACCTTTGTGCAAGGAATTCAATGAATTTTACATTAATGATGTACTGAAATGATTGTGATTATCTTTTAGTAGTTTATATGGAGACTTCAATGATGTACTGAATTATATTCTTAATGAAAGAAGTTATTTTCCTAAATGTTTTGTCAGATTTGTGTTCATTACTTGATTTTCTTATTTTGACCATGACGAAGTAACAAATTAGACCCATTTAAAGTCGGTTTTCTCGATTAACTTAATAAACTTTTATGTTGCACAAGGTCTTTAAGTATCTGTAAACAAAGGTTAATAAGCAGTTGCTTCTTATTGTGATATACTCATTTTTAGTATTATTTAACTACTCATTTTTATTAGGAGCAATCGAGGCGCAATAGTGGCAACCACGGGAAGCATAAGTGGGTGAGCTACCATGGGCGGAGATCGTTTCCCCAGTATCGTGAGATGCTTGTAAGTGTATATTAGCATTGAAAGTTTAATGTTTACAATAACCCCCTCAAACTCTGTTGAAATGGAAAATAGAAAAGCTCTAAATGTTGTGATTGAGATGATAAAGGTAAAGTATTCAAGAACAAGGTTGCTTGTCTATCTGTGCTTGATAGTGATTCGGAACGCTTTGCCTTTGTATGTTTGTTTACTTGGAAAATAAATGAGTTTATGCAGAAGCAAGCTTTTGCATGTGTTCTAATGTAGACACTCTTTGACAGGACAATTCACAACCACAAGATCCGGATGAGCTGCATGATCTAGATGAACAACATGATCTAGATGAACTAGATGGGCCACCTCAAAAAAAGACTGCTATACAAGTTTGGGGTGATTTGCATCGCCATGGAGATGAATGGGTGAATAATGAAGCAAAGGAAGCACATGTAAGTATGTTTGTCTTTAATGTATATTCATTATGCAACTTGCTAATTTATTGTAAGCTAATAATTAAATATTTGAATATGCAGTGCAGTATGAAGGAGCGGGTTGCAGCCCACGGCACAAGTCTTACCCCAGCAGATGAGCTCACCATCATAGGGGACGTTTTAGGTCGGCGTCGAGGTCATATCACTGGAGTGGGACCGAGTGCCCCACGTACGACTTTGTCATCCACCCAGCCATCCCAAACATCGACGTCATTTGTCTCTCGACAGGAGCATGAGACTTTGTTGAAAGGATTCTCTATGTTGATGGCGTACATCAAGGAGAGGGATCCAGACGCACGACTGCCAGATTTTCCAATACATTCTCAATCAGGTTCATGTACTCCTTCATCATCGAGTGGTCCTATGTCTGATAGGGATGATGTTGCTCAGTAGTTGACTTTTGAGATAAGTAGTCAGTTAGGTTGGTATTGTACTTTTACATCTACATGGATATTTAAGTGCTTTTCTATGGTTTTGATTACTCTAGCTTGGTCATGTTGTGTTTGTATTGATTAATATGAGACGTGATGGCGTGTTGTATTCAATCGTTTTGTTGGAAAATAGGGAGAAAATGTGAAAATAATTATAATATTAAAAAAATAGATTAGTATTAGCCATGATGACAGTTGTGGCAAATAATTGTGCCACTTCATCCGTTTTTAGAAACGACTAGTTGTGGCAATTAGTTTTGCCATGCAGTATGCCATGTCAGCAAATTTTAGCCACAACTAGTTGTGGCAAATAATAACTGCCACGTCAGCATACACAGTAATATAGGCAACAAGTCATTAGCAACAACAGGCCGTGGCTAAAGGATAGAAAGTATTTGCCACGACGCGTGTCGTGGCGAATAATACATTAGAAACAGAGTTTTGGCCACAACTCATTTGCCACGGAGTGTCGTGGCAAATAATGTATTCGCCGCGATTTTTGAGTTTTAGCCACAACATTTTGTCATGGCAAAAGACGTTTTTTCTTGTAGTGTCATTCTTTCGGCAAGCACTTTTGAAATAATTTTATAAACTGAACCCATTAAACTGATGGGCCTGAAGTCGCGAAAATGCGTAGGGTTACTCTTTTTAGGAATCAAAGCGATGAAAGATGAATTACACCCATTATCGAAAGTCCCTCTCACTTCAAAGTCTTTAACACACTTCAAAAGATCTTCTCGCACAAGGTTCCACTGCGCTTTAAAAAAGCTCAAAGTGAAGCCATCAGGGCCCGGCGCTTTGTTACCGGCACAACTCCACACTACCTTCTTCACCTCAGATTCCTCAAAAGGTTTCTCCAACGCGTCTCTCATACCGTCACACAATTTATTGAACTTATCTGAGAGCAGTGAAGGTCTCTTCACCCCATTTTCTTTAAACAAATTGGTGAAATAATTAACCGCCTCCGTCTTGATCTCATCTGGATTTTCTGTCCATATACCATTCAGGACCATCCCAGAGATATTATTTTTGTTCCTTCTGCCTTTGAGCAAACTGTGGAAATATTTTGAGTTTTCATCTCCTTCTTGAACCCATTTAACTTTAGCCTTTTGTTTCAACATATTGTCGAGCATCTTGTCCTTTTCCAAAAAATTATTAATCGCATTAATCCTCTCCTGAACCTCATTTTCACTCAAAGCTTTTTCTTCCGCCAACTTATCAAAATTATCAACCTCGCCTCGGCTTTGACAACCCCATCCTTCAGTTTTCATACACCGCTTACTCCAAACTTTAAGGGAGTTTTTCACATTCTTGAGCTTCTCTTTGAGAACCCAACCAGGCCTACCAACCGGATCATATTCTTTCCAAGCTTGAGACACAATGTTATTAAAATCTTCATGCTTCATCCAGAAATCATAGAACTTAAAAGGAACGGGACCAAAATCTACATTGTTTTGCTTAAGAAGAAGAGGACGGTGATCTCAAATACCTCTTTGAAGGGCAACCAAAAATAATATTCGCCAGATGTTTAAGAAACCAGAGAAACCAAAATTCATCTAGCCTACTCATTTTAGAACCATCCCGATTTGTCCAAGTGAACTTTCTACCTTCAAGTTTAAGGTCGATCAAACCAAATGAAGAAATGAAATCAAGCGAATGTTAGCATCTTTTTGATAAAAAGTGGTGCCTTTTCTTTCATTTCTAAAGCAAACCGAATTAAAATCCCCCATGACACAAATCAGGCCATCCCAATTATTAAGAATCGTAGCAATTTTAGACCACATACCTTCTTTAGCAACTACGCACTGAGGAGCATAAACATTAAAAATGAGTACCGCTTCATCAACGCCAGTCCATTTACCTTCAATCCCAATGAAACCCTCATCTTCAAAAGTTTTGAGCTTACAGAAAACATCTTGATTCCATATGCTAACTAGCCCCCCAGACGCACCCGACGATTTGGAAAAACAAAAATCCAGATTAGAGGAGCCCCATAAGTTCATAGCTCGCTGCAAGGAAAAAAACTCAAGCTTGGTTTCTTGAATCGCCAGAAACTCTAACTTCTCTTTTGTGACCAATTCCTTCACCCATCTTCCTTTACGACTATTACCTAACCCTCTTATGTTTAACGACATCATCTTCATATCCAACCAAAAAACACCTAACATATGGGTCGCACAACAAGCGAGTCAAACGGCTAAAATATTAGCCATTTCTTGCTTTTCAAGATGCCCGAAATTGACGCCCACATCATTGCCTATTTGCACCAATTTATTAACTTCCTCATTCTTATGAAAACTTTCAGAGAGAATAGATGAAGCTTTGATGGGCCTGACCATGTTTTGAATTCCACTATCCGAAACCGAGATGCCCTCAATTTGATGAAACACTTTACCTGTAGTTTTGAAGTTTTTTCCGGTTGCCAAACGCGACCCACTTTTCTCGTCTTTCTCTTGAATTATTCCTTCCAATATTCACGAAAGATCATTCAAATCATAGTCGAAATGATTTCCCAAGAGTTTTATATTCATTTTTTCTTGCCTGCAACCTTAATTTTTGCATTGAGATTTATTAATTTTTGACCGGTGCACTATTATTAGCAGCTCCTATGTCCACGAAGCGAGAGAGGGTGGGCCCATCAAATCAACTTTACAAGTACGTGAGAAGGACTTGCTTAAAACTTTACTTTTGCACTTACCGTGTACACGGTCAAAGGAGAGGAGCATGGCTGCGTATTTGAAATTGGAGAGGTGGGTCCCAGTTACTCACGTGAGTGGCCATCGACTTGCAATGTCAATAACTTCCTGCTTCTCCAAGACGACGTTCTCCTCGAGATTACGCAAGTCGTCAACAACATTAAAAGTGTTATGTGCGCCATCACCGCTTCAACGCCTTCCTCACCGGAAAATTCGAACGGATGCCTTCTCTCGAGTTCTCCTCTTGAGTCGGAGATGAAACCTTCAGAGGACGAATATCCGCTTGCCATATCGGAGACACCACTTTATGACGAAAACCATCAAGATTTGTAATGAGTTCTTCGCAAATACCAACAGAGAAAATTTGATTATCAACTTCCACTTGAATCTCTTGTGAAATGGGTTTCCAAACTTTTGTAAAAACATTTATCACCACATACTCAAGATTAGCCTTATTCAAAGTGTCCTCCGCCACATTGACGACCTCACCCCAAGGAGCTCCCACTTTGCGGAAATTTTCCTCACTCCATGCTTGTAAAGGGAAACCAGAGCATTTTAATCGACCATACGCCTCGGTTGATACATCCCGGTTCCATGGAGAAATCCACTCAAACCATTGGTTAAACCAATCAATAGAGTCAAGAAGCTTCTTACTCTGTTCCGAAGATGAACATTCCAATAGAACACGGTGACCGCCAAGGGATTTCACAGTCGATACAGAGAAGTTATCAAGCTTCAACAGAGACTCAATATTTTTCATAGTCGAATCAGTTCTCAGTTGACCTATTAGACACCGGGAAAGCCATTCAACTTCTGTACTCTCAAGCTTAATATCAGAAGAAGAGACAGGGGTGTTATCATAAAAGGCACAAGTTTCCTTCCCCACCTTCATGTTCAAGCTGGCACAAGCCCCTTCATCCACCTTAGCAGAACCAACCACATTCTTTAATCCTGGCACAAGTTGAGGGCGAGTATTGTTTTTCACCATGGCCTCTTGAAAGGTTCTTCCTTTGACAATCTTCGACTCCCGAATTTTGAATCCCTCTGACTTTTGTGAAGCACTGTGAGATGCTGAGCCTGAGGATGAATCTCTTTTAAACTTACTCTTGTTCACACGCAGCCTATAGGTTCCGAACCATATATCATTAAGTGCAGCCTCTAGCTTTTCTGAAACAGAGCTCTTCTTAAACCTTACAAAACCAAACCTGCTTCCTCTTAGTGTCCTCCGATTTGAGATGAAGACGTCCACCACCAAGCCATACCTGCTAAAGGTTCTCCACAAGTCTGACTCCAAGCAGCTTTCTGGGAAGTTACAAAAGAAAAAAGAGACGGAGAAACCATCCCAATCAACCGGAGCCCTACCTGACCGGAATCTCCCTCGTTCTCCTTATAACTTTATCCATGAAGAAATATATCTATCAATCAATCTATATTTATTATCTCTTTAAATAAAGTAAAATAAAATGTACGAGATAATATCAAATTGAATTTCTTATTATTTTTTCAATTAAAAATAAATACAAGATAATCAGAATAAATTTATTATAAAAAAAAAAGTAGTAATAAATAAAAGGAAAATGAAAGGCTATCCCATAAAAATTAGGATTTCACAAGAATTGTACCGCCCACTTCCTTAAATAAATAAAAGTTAATTTGCTCCAAGTCTCTCGTTTTAACGTATTTAAGGATAACGAAATTTGTGTTACAGTCTCTCGATCAGGAAATTTCTGCTCAAGTGGTTTCCAGTCCGTTAGCTGGGCTCAACAAGAGAAATGGGAATAATCAGGTCGGATCCTGATCGAGAGACTATAACACAATCTGAATGCAGAGACGGCCATATCACATCCACTATCGGAAGGGTCTTGCCAAGAGTAGGATATTAACAGAGGAGTGTTCTTGTAAGTTGTAATTTTAAGAAGGGTAAAATAGTAAAAGGGAATTTATATTTATGTTTAATCTAATAAATGATAAAACAACTAATTACAATGGACCAAAATGCCCTTCTTAAAAATAGGGGTGTGTGTGTTGTTTTTATAATAATGAATTCATGTATGCTAATGATTTTTCAATAAAAATACTAGAGTTATTGCCTATGTCGTTTCCACGAAAGAATCTCAAAGTTACCGTATACGGGTTAAGAATTAAAATTTACCAACGGGGATGATCGATGCATAAATTAGGGGAAATAACAAATAACTCATATAGTTAGGACTAATCCATAGAAACTCATAGACGTGCATTTGTGTGTTTGCTCTTGCGTATCATTGTTACCACTGTTTCCAATATTGCAATTTTGAAGTCATGAATATTCAGACCTGAGCATTCTTGTTTGCCCCGATGCCTTGTGAATTTCGGGTTCTGTTTTGCCCCTTGTTCTCGTTTTTATTGATGCCTTGTGATTTATTACCGTATTAAAATGTCAATCCGGAAGTTCTGTTAGTCATAACTAAGTACTTTATCAATGTGGTTTTAGATCTTTTTTTTTGGAGCCTGATTCAGTATTTTGACTATATATATGTCTTGCAGGCACCTGTTCACGTCCCAGTTTCTTCCGATATGTTTTGGTAACTTACCAAGCGCCATGCAATTTCCCTACCAAGTCCTTTCAGCAACAAAGGAAATTATGTTTTGAGGTTTGTGCTTATATATAGATGCCAGTTGACCAACCAAACTAATGTAATGAGTCATGATAGATTTGTAGTCTTTATTGTTTGAACAGAAAGACTTTGAAGTGTTCTTAATTTTCTCTGCTTCTGTTACAATATTTTTAGAGGTCCAGCTAGGCTACTTATTTTGGTCACACTAGCTTCCTGCCTTGGAAAAGAAAATGATTCACGAGTGTCTTTTTCTGCTTGATTATTGTATCTTTTAACCCCTTTTCAGAACTCAAAAGTGCTCGAGTGTATTAAAATCTTGGATTTATTGAATCTAAACTCAGAATCTTTGCCTTAGTAGTTAGACCACTCTATTGTTTGTATCGATAATTTGTATCATTGAGAATCTAAGTTCTCATCTCAACTTGCAGGGGCTTTAAAGAAAAGCTATGGGATTGCTTTAAGTGCCATAATTAGGAACTGAAGGTGTGTATCTCTCATCGTGCTCAATTCTTTCAAATTCATTATTACTAGAACTTGGTTTCTTATTTGAAGTATTCAGTTCCCTTTTATTTAGAACGTATTAATTGTGTAGCGTTAGAGTCGCTTCGGAAATGTATTTATATTGATGTTCTTTAGGCGTTTTGAATTGCCTTGTTAAGAACCTAATGAGGCACTTTTTAAAGTTGCAAAATACAGCTTCAGCTAGCGACATTAGAATTAGTGGCACTTAAAAACGTCTCTACCAGACTAAAACGCCTCCATACGTTTTACAGGCGTTTTTCTGGTCACTAAATCCTATTTTTCTTGTAGTGCATCTATAAGGGTGGAGCCGCCCATGTCCACCTCACATCCTACCACCATCCCCCCACCATCTGCCGTCATAACTCACCATACCACCACCACCACCACCACATACTCCACCACTATCACTACAACACCACCCTCACCCCACACCCAGTGGCAAACACATGATCTTGTTAAGGGGGTCAATAGCACAACAAATGAAAAAAAATAAAAATAAAAATAAAAAATTTAAGCTCGCTAGACCCTCTTTACTTGGAAGATTCGAATTATATTATTTGAGTGTTACGTGTATGACTCGGTTATACCCACATCAGAAACCCTTCTTCCGACACGAGGAACTCCTAAAAAAAAGCCTAATCGTTTCTTTACTTTGAATCAAAATGGAAATAGTTTAAGTTTTGAGTGTTATTAACACGTAATCAATTAACTTGCAGTTGTTCTCATGGCTGTTGTTGTTGCTGCTGATGAAGGTTCACATAGAACGGACAAGAATGTGATCAAAGAAAAATGGACCTTCACCATAAGCACTACTTCAACATTAGGATTCAGGTTCTTACTGGGTCGTAATTGTCACATGATTCCAAGCGACACACCTGAATACCCAGCCTAGACATGCGACCAAATGCCAGAATGTAGAAGATAACCGTAGGTATAAACGTTGCAACCCCATTCCTACCGGAAAGGGAAAGGGAGAGGAAGAGGTAGAGGGAGATGAAGAAGAAGAGCAGTATTGAAGTTTCACGATAGAAATACAAATACAAATACAAAATAAAACTTAATTAATATTAGCACACTTAATCGGCATAGATATTTCAACTTAATTATGGTCTTACACATCAAACCTGTTGATATAGTGTCCTAAACCCAATCAAAATTGGACCGGATATGACGGGGTCGGATCATTTTCTACTATTTCTTTATGTTTGTACATATGATAAATGGCTTTCTGTTATTATATATTTGTTTGTTTAACGAACCAATTATGATATTGTATATACGATAACGTCTCTAGTGTCAAACTGTGAAAAAGAAATCATAATAGTGATTATTGTTGATGAGATCTCGACTCACTTTAAAAGGTTTGATACTTAAATGTCTCTAGTTGCATGTGATATTAAATAGGACATTAATAGTACGGTTGGACTAGCACGTATTGGATGTCTTCTATCTTATGAAGATAGGGATAGATCTCGTATATCAAAGTGTATGGACACTTGGACTGTATGTGGACGTGTATTGGAGAATGCGTGTGCTAGACTGACCCATTCGCTTTATTAAGTGTCGCACTATGTGGCTGTTGTGTAATTATCCTAAGACCGGAGTCTTCATGGCATCACGGTGTGGATTGTCATACTTTGATGCTATTTCCCCTAGCCATGGGACAATGATGCGGTAGTGATTGGGTGTGATACTGAAGCATGCGTAGGATTCATGTTGTTCGTCTGGAAATCGCGTATCCTAATAGTAGGAGTAAATATCCGAAAAGACCTTCTTATAAGGAATGTCTTATTCTCGAAAGTCTTTGCAAAGCGGAAGTAATGGTTACTTCGAGAGAGTAGGATATCCAGATTATAAGATGCAGTCGTTAATGAATGACACTCGGGACATGATTGTATATATATTATAACAGCGATAGGATTCTATTTACACGGTAACCGTTTCACATGAAAGGTAGTAGTAATTGCATTTGACACTTCCGATGATTGGGGGTCATGACGTGTAGCTAGACGCTATTCATTATCATTAGGTGTGAGGGGTATTTAAGTAAATGCGCTTTATACCTACGGCCAACATATTCGGAAGCCTATCGGGTCACACACATAAGAACATTTAGCCGGATTAAAATGTGGTTATAGTGATAACCAAATAAGGAAACTTTTATCTCGATTACAAAGTGTTACAGTGATAAATTAATATTGTGGTATTTATTTATTATGAATAAATATAATACAAGATATTAATTATGTTAATTAATGAGATATATATTTATATATATAGCGCAATTTTAATGTATATATGATACACATAGATTTTATAAATTAATTAATCATGGTATTATAATATGTATTAATATTAGATAGTAATATATATATATATATATATATATATATATATATATATATATATATATATATATATATATATATATACATATATATATATATATATATATATATATATATATATATATATATATATATATATATATATATATATATATATATATATATATATATATATACATATATATATATATATATATATATATATATATATATATATATATATATATATATATATATATATATATATATTTGTGTGTGTAGTATACATATGATATATACACATGTATAAATTCATTTATGGTAATATAATAAATATATATATTCAGTATTAGATATTGACAATATATATCTTGAAAATGTTTTATATAAGACATTATATATTAATGAGATAAATCAATCAAAAATACTTTCCTTATTTTATTATAGCTTAAGGTGCAGAATGTGTCGTTACTTGGTAAATGGTGGTGGAGATTTCTCTCTGAAGAAAATGCGTTGTGGAGGAAAGTGATTGTGTCAATATGCGGTATTGAAGGTGCTTGGGAGGTGGATGGTGCTCGGTTGGGAGGTGGGGGGTTTGGAAGGGTATTGTTAGTGCTTTTAAAAATGTCAAGAGGAATGGTGTTAATTTGTTGGGGTCGAAATGTTGGGTGGTGGGAGATGGGAGCGGGGAGGACAGATGGGTGGGCAATGGTCCTTTGAAATTGGTATTTCCCAGACTTTTTAGGCTGTCTTTATTCAAAGGAGTAGAAGTTGGATGTGTGGTTAAGTGGGTAGAAGGTAGGCGTTCTTTTATTTGAGCTTGGAGGAGGAGGTTGAGGGGCATTGAGGAGGAGGAAGTAGGTGAGTTAGATGATTTAATTAACTCTGTTTGTGGAAATGCGGGTTTAAGGGATAAATTGAAATGGTGTCTTAGCTCAAAAGGCTTTTTCTCGGTGGCTCATTTGCGAAAAAAGATCGAGTTGGATTTTTTCAAAATGCCTTTTCGGTGAATGAACAGATTGCCAAGTGGAATAAGTTATTACCCTCTAAAGTGAATCTTTTTATGTGGAAAGCAAGTCTCAAAAGAATTCCCACAAAGCCGAATCTTATTCGTCGTGGAGTCTCAATTCAAGACGCTTTTTGCCCGCTTTGTTACAAGTTTGAAGAAGCAGTTAATCATCTTATGTTTGCGTGTGATGTGTCGTTATTTGCTTGGTCTCATATTCTAAGTTGTGCAATATTTTTGGGCTAAATGCTTTCTCGTTTAGCGACTTTTGCAACATGAAAGCTGGAAATGGTTCTTCGCATTTGGCCTCATGCTTATGGTCAGCTATAGTTGGTGTTTCGGCTTGGGTAATTTGGATACATAGAAACAAGGTCATTTTCCTTTCTCACGTTTTAAATCCGGAATTGATTTTCAGAGAAGTACAAAGATTATCCTTTTCGTGGCTATCAAATTCTAAGTGTATCCGGAAGCTGGAATGGGAAGAATGGAAGGCAAATCCGATGATTGCAGCAACATAATTATGGGCGTTGGAATTGTGTCCGTTGCCGATTGAAATGGTTTTGGAAAATGTCTCTCTTTGGTGTGAAAATGCAGCCTGCTATGCTTGTGGCTGGATGTAGTTTTCTTCATTTATTTTTATTTTTTTTGCTTTGGATCGGTGATGATATGGCAGCTCTGTTAAGTTTATTTTGTTACTGTGGACACAAAGTTTGTAACATTTTTTAGCATCTTGCTGATATATGAGAATTTCTTGGATGTTCTAAAAAATATATACAATATTGTAACAAATATATATGTAGAGACCTGCAATTGAAATGGCCAATCTCATGAACTTAATGTATTTCTCAACAATATCAATTTTCAAATATAAATACTATGATGTTTGTTTGTTTTGAGTTGGATTGAAGTATATAAAATGTTAATTATATACATTTCCAATAGTTTAAGTTTTTGGAAGATATGAGTTGGTATCAGAGCATAAGGTCCTAGGTCCAAGCCCCAACCAAGCACGGTTTTCCCAAACAAAAAAACAAGTGTTGGTCTGCCGAAGACCCACACTTGATGGGGGCATGTTGAAGTATATAAGTGTTAATTATATACCTCCTCAATAGCTTAAGCATTTGGAAGAGATGATATCCAATTGGAATCAAATCCGATGTTTTACCCAGAAAGTAACTAAGGGGGACAATATTGAAATATCTCTCTTCCTCCTTGATGACGGTCAAATTATACCCGTAAAAGTCATCAACATTATCCTTAAATCGGGATTAATAATATATATTTTATGATAAATCACCTGTTTATATGGATTATTTAATGTTATGTGATTTATATTATATAATTTGGTATTTATCCATTTATAAGATATAGTTTGGTATTTATCCGTTTATATTATATAATTTGGTATTTATCCGTTTTTATTTAAATATGATTTATTTTGGGATAAATATTTATTTTGGATAAAGATAATTTTTGGAGGATAAATATAAATGGAAGAATTAAATCTCAAGATAAATCCAAGATGCATTGAAGATAAATATCGGATAAGCACGAAAAAAGAGGAGTAAAGCATGACAAAAGCCGCAAAAACCAATCCATGATGGCGCCGACTTTTGAACACGATTTTGTGGGGGTGTATGACATTATTTTGAGATCGGCCGAGTTATCTCTTATTTGTTTGATGTTTTGAAGTATATCTCTTAATTAACTTGAACCCCTATAAATAGAGGCATGTAGTACACGCCTTACACACCTTAGAAATACAATATTTTCAATACTTTTATCAATATAGTTCGTTGTTTTCTTTATTTTATTTTATGTTCGTTCATTACGGAGTCGTTAGAGTCTCCGGTTAGAGATCGTGACGAGGAGTGGGAATCACGCTGCCTTCGAGGTAATGTCTACTCTATTATGCAATCTTTATTCGTAGATCTAATTTATTTCATGGAGTAGTCTTTTTGTGTATTGATTTCAAGTATGTAGTTAATTTACGAACCCATGTTTATGTAGATCTCGAGACGTAAAAGACGCTTTCACGAGCAAATCTGGGTTCGGGATCTGAGCTTGTTGGCGCGAGCCTATGTCTCGCTGGTAGCAAGATCTCGTGATGTTCTTGATTTGTCTCAGAAACGGCTTCGACCACGCCAGTTCTCTCGCTTTGTAATTCAAACGAGTAATTAAACTTGATCAACTTAATTATTTGTCATCGTAATTTAACATGAGACCCAAAAGTGATTGTTACTTAGACGTAGATTGAATCGGTGTCTAAGGAGTACGCCTAACCATAGAATGTTACTTAGATGAGGTTACGGTTTATACCGGCATCCCTAGTTTCGTAAGTGTGTCGGGTTATATGAGATGGAGACTAAAAATGTGAAGTCACGTAATGGAGACACGATGATCTGTGATGGCCTAACCGAGCTAGATCTACTTTGTGGGATGACTCCCGTAGTCGTAATAATTAATCTTAAATGTCTTGTTTTGTCTCATCGCAATCTACATAGCACTGGGGAAATTACTACTAGCGTTATCAATACCGCTTGTCAATTATTTATAAAACCTATAAAAACAAGTGTCTTAGTGTCGTTGTGTCTTTTGTTGGTTTTGTGTTTCTATTGTGTCAATTTTATTTCTACGTTATTTGTTGGTCGTAGACCGCTTTTAATTTACTTTTGGTCTAATAAGTTATATTTCGCTTAAGCTTTAGTCTCTGTGGGATCGACTTCGACTTCTATCTAACTATACTACGATTGAACCTAGTTCTCTTGCTAGTGTGTTATTTAGGTATCGAGTATTTTTATTACTTGACCCGACATCAAGTTTTTGGCGCCGTTGCCGGGACTCGTGTCATTAAATCAAATATAGCTTATTTTATTAAAAGTAAATTCATAAATATTGTGAATAGAGTCTGTTTTAATTTCGTTTTTATTATTTAGTCTAGTTAAAAGGCCTAGCCTTTTAAGTTTTTAATTGTTTTATTGTTTTTTGTTATTTTATAGTACGCTACTCGGAAATCGAAGGAACCGCTTGAGCCATATAATCCTGAAATAGAGAAATTTGCAAGGCGAAATAGGAAGTTAGCTAGAGAACTAGCTAAGCAAGGAGAAGAGGATCCAAATCTAAAGGAAAGTGAACACGAATCAGAAAAAGGACATACAACCGATCATTCTGAATCTGAGGCAGAAATGGAAGGCATTCTGAACAATCCAAACCAGGTACCTAATCCTGAACAAGCTATTAATAATGCCAATAATGTTAATAATGCTAATAATGGAAACCAAGCCCTAGCTCAAGGAGCGAGGCGCACTTTACAGAGTTATGCAACACCTACTATTGAGCAATTCATTCCCGCTATCGTAGCACCGCAAAATGCTGCGGAAGTGTATCACCCTAGGCCTAATGTAATTCAAATGGTGACCAACTATTCCACTTTTCATGGAATCCAAAACGAGGATCCTGGTGTTCACGTGACAAATTTCTTGGAATCGTTAGCACCGTGAAGCCGCAATTAATCCCTCGAGGTAACATTCGCCTTAAGCTTTTCTCTTTCACTTTGAAAGACAAAGCTAAGCAATGGCTTCTCTCTTTAGAGGTGGATCTATCACTACTTGGGAACAATTGTTGCAAAATTCATGAATAAGTATTTTCCTTAGGAAAACCTTTTAAGTACGCCAGATATCTTAGGATTTAAGCAACAACCTGGGAGAGTTTTGATCAAGCTTGGGAGCGTTTTAAGGAAGCTATGAGAAAGTGTCCTCATCGTGATATCTCTCTTTGGCTTTTAATGCAAACTTTTTACCATGGATTGAGAGAGACGGAGAAAATTAGAGTAGACGCCTCTAGCAATGGAGCGTTTGTTCTTTTATCTCCTGAGGAGGCACAAGGAATGATGGAGCAAATAGCGATGAATAGTCAATGGGGAGGCAATGACATAGCTGCTGTGAAGATGGCCGCTAACATATTTGAGGATAGTGCATCTACCAAAATCCTTGAACAACTGTCTGTTATCAACAATAAGGTAGATGGAATGCTAGAGAGAATGGCAAGAGTAGAGAAAGGGACTGGAATCGAAGTGACCCCTCAAGGTGAGAATGCTGGTACTGAAGAAGCCAACTATATTAGGAAACAAGGAAATCAATGGGGAGGATATAAACCTAACCATAACCATCCTGGATTCCGATATAGTGACCCTAATGCAGGAGAAGGGCCTAAACCGCCTACTACTTATGTACCACATCAAACTAAAACTTTTGGTTGGGAAGCTGCGATAGAAAAACTGAGTAATGTCGTTACTGACAATATGGGACAACTTTCAAAATCGATGGCTGATTTAGCCACTAACTTTAGCCAATATTGTCGAAGACCGATGCTAAGGTGACCAACCAAGAAGCCATAGTCCGTAATCTCACTCACCAAATAGATATGATTAGTGAGCAAGTCTCAACTAGACTCTCCAAGGATTGCCGAGCAACACCGATAAGAATCCTAAGGATTTGAATGCGATCATGACTAGAAGTGGGAAAGAAGTAACTCCACCATCTTTGAAAGAAAAAGAGAAATCCGTAGAAAGTAAGGATGGTGAGCCAAGCAAGAAAGGAAATGCCTCGGGAACTCCACCTGAGCAAGAAGCCTATAAGGAACCTCGCTTTGGCCTGTAGAGTTGAGCTTTATAATAATAAGTATCCTATTTTCCCTGATGTCGATCCTTCAACCTTACCTTATCCTTCACGCAAACCTAAGCCTAAGGTTGATGACAAGAGGTATAAGAAGTTCATTGATATCTTTAGGAAGCTACACATCAATATACCCCTAGTTGAAGCACTTGCTGAGATGCCTGAGTACACAAAGTTCCTGAAAGAAGCTGTCTCTACTAAGAGGAAACTCCTAGATTTGGAGACCATTTTCCTAAATGAGGAGTGCTCACCATTCTTCAACATAAGCTACCCGCCAAGTGCAAGGATCCGTGAAGTTTTCTCATTCCCCGCACCATAGGTAACGTATGTTTGAACAAAGCTTTGTGTGATCTAGAGCGAGCGTAAATCGATGCCTCTATCCATTTTTCAAAAGCTAGGTATGAAAGACCTTAAAAGACTTCAATTACTTTGCAATTAGCTGATCGCTCAGCTTAAGGAACCTTGTGGAGTGGTTGAGGATGTGCTAGTAAGAGTTGAGAAATTTGTGTTTCCTGTCAACTTTGTTGTGCTAGATATGGAAGCTAACTACGAAGTGCCCCTAATCTTAGGAAGACCTTTTATGGCCACTAGTAGGACGCTTATCGATGTTTACAAAGGAGAGTTAGTGTTAAGAGTTAATGGAGATGAAATAGCATTCAACGTGCTTGACACTATGAAGACGCCTGATGATGAAGAGGATGCATGTTTCATGTTGGATTCTGTTGACAAGCTTGTCAATGACTTCCAACAATATGAGGATATTAAGGATTTCCTCGAGGCTACCTTAGAGTTAGAGGATGAAGTTCCATTTGAGAAGAGCGAGGAAGAGAAAGTGATATGGCCTGGATGTAGTAGAGGAACACCTGGACACGTTGAGGAGATGAAGTCTACCGAGGTTGAGAAATTCTACCATAGACCGACATGGCATAAATTCTTTGAACTTAAGCTAACCGGACAAAAGTTAAAGACCTCGTTAGAAGAACCTCCTACTAATCTGACACTGAAGCCTCTGCTTGCACATTTGAAGTATGTATTCCTTCAAGACGAGACCTTGCCGCTTATTATCTCTTCTGCCTTGACTGAAACCCAAGAAGAAAAACTGATGAGAGTGTTGAGAGAGTATCGCGGAGCATTTGGATGGACTATAGCGGACATCAAAGGCATTAGTCCCAGCGTTTGCATGCATAAAATCTCTGTCGATCCTGCCAAGAAAGCGGTTGTACAACCCCAAAGAAGGTTGACTCCACAATTGAAGGACGTGGTTAGGGACGAAATTATTAAGATGTTAGAAATGGGGATCATCTTCCCTATCTCTGATAGTGAATGGGTTAGCCCGATCCATGTAGTTCCGAAGAAGGGGGGTTTTACTGTACAAGCCAATGAGTTAAATGAGTTAATTCTGTTAGACTCATTATCGGGTCATGAGTATGCATTGACTTTAGGAAACCGAATGATGCTACTCGTAGCGATCACTTCCTCTTCCCTTCATTGATCAAATGCTCGAGAGACCGAGCGGACATGCGTTTTATTGTTTCCTTGACGGTTACTCTGGATATTATCAAATTCATATTTCACCCGAGGATCGTGAAAAGACCACTTTTACATGTCCATATGGAACCTTCGCTTACAATAGAATGCCCTTTGGTTTGTGCAACGCACCAGCAACGTTTCAAAGATGCATGATTTCTCTGTTTGCTGATATGGTTGAAGATTTCCTAGAGATCTTTATGGATGATTTCTATGTATTTGGAGATGATTTCGATTCATGTCTCACGCATCTGGCAAGAGTGTTGAAGAGATGCGAGGAGACGAATATGGTGCTCAACTGGGAGAAATGTCATCTTATGGTTACTGAAGGCATAGTACTTGGCCACCGTATTTCTAAGAACGGTATAGAGGTGGATAGAGCAAAAGTTGAGGTGATTGAAAAACTGCCTCACCAACCAATCTCAAGACATTGTGAGGTTTTCTTGGCCATGCAGGATTCTATCGTCGGTTTGTGAAGGACTTTTCCTTAATCTCTAGACCTCTTACTGAGTTATTGGCCAAGGATGTGCCGTTTGTGTTTACTAATGAGTGCATGAAAGCTTTCAATAAGTTAAAGAACATGCTTACTACTGCACCCGTTCTGATTGCGCCTGATTGGAATCTACCTTTTGAGTTGATGTGCGATGCAAGCGATATTGATGTAGGTGCTGCCTTAGGACAAAGGAAAGACAAGATCTTTAGGCCCATCTACTATGCTAGTCGAACTTTAAATGCTGCTCAAAGGAACTATGCAACTACTGAGAAAGAACTTCTAGCTGTTATCCTTGCTTTTGACAAGTTTAGATCTTATCTAGTAGGATCTAAAGTCAATGTTTGGACTGACCATGCGGCATTGAAGTATCTTTTAGCCAAACAAGATTCCAAACCAAGCTTATTGCGATGGATTCTACTGTTGCAAGAGTTTGATGTAGAAATCCGTGATAAGAAAGGATCTGAGAATTTGGTTGCGGGTCATCTTTCCCGTTTACAAATAGAGGATAATGAGCCTATGACCGAGATTGGAGAAACATTTCCTGATGAACAGTTATTCTCCATCACGGCCATACATGAAAAGGATGATTGCGCTGCAGTATCTTCGCTTATTGAGGTTGTGAAGGAGAATAAACAACCATGGTTTAAAGACTTTGTGAATTATCTATCCGCGAAATACTTGCCACCAAATCTCAACCCCCAAGAAAGGAAGAAATTCTTTAAGGATCTTAGGCACTATTATTGGGAAGAGCCCTATCTTTTTAAGCTAGGATCCGACAATGTCTTTAGGAGATGTGTGCCGGAAGAAGAAATGTATGATATCCTTAGACATTGCCATGCTTATGAGGTCGGAGGACATTATGGAGGAGACAAGACCGCTGTGAAAGTTCTCCAATGTAGTTTTTACTAGCCGACCTTGTTCAAAGATGCGCATCAACATGCTAGATCTTGTCATTCTTGCCAAATGACGGGAAATATCTCGAGAAGGAATGAAATGCCACTGAAGAATATCCTGAGAGGTGGAACTCTTTGATGTTTGGGGTATTGATTTTGTGGGGCCCTTTACTGCCTTTGTCCAACCGCTATATCTTAGTGGCGGCCGACTATGTGTCCAAATGGGTTGAGGCCATTGCTTCGCCTACTAACGATGCGAAAGTTGTACTGAAGTTCTTAACGAAAAATATCTTTACGCGGTTTGGAACCCCTCGTGCCATTATTAGTGATAATAAAAGCCATTTCTGTAATAGGCCGCTTGAAAAGTCGATGATTAAGTACGGGTTAGACACAAGTTAGCTATCGCTATCACCCTCAAACAAGTGGACAAGTTGAGGTTACAAATCGAGAAATAAAGCGCATTTTGGAGAAAAAGCAAGCATAACGACTAGGAAGGATTGGTCGCTGCGATTAGATGATGCTTTATGGGCTTATAGGATCGCTTATAAGACGACTATTGGTATGTCCCCTTATAAGATTGTTTTTGGTAAAGCATGTCATCTACCGTTAAACTTGAACACCGTACCATGTGTAGGCTACGCGTGTATGTTGAATTTTGATGAAATTTTGGTGGAGAAAGAAGGTTGTAAGAGTTGACTCACCCAGAGGAGTTTTGTCCTGAGGCTTATGAGAATGCTAAAATATTTAAGGAGCGCATCGAAGAAGTTTCATGATAAAAGATATTGGACCGCACCTTTAAGGAAGGCGATCCGCTCTTCTTTACAATTCGCGCTGAGACTCTTTCCTGCAAGTTAAAATCACGATGGTATGGCCCTTATAGAGTGAGTAAGGTTTTCCTTCCTGAGTCGTTGAATTGTTGAACCTTAAAGACCAATCCACTTTTGTGGTTAATGGACACCGTGTGAAACATTATGTTGGTCTTGGTCAAGGTAAGGAGGAGGAAGTCTTCACTCTTGAAGATACCACCTATACTTAAACCATCGATGAGTTAAGTCGAGTCGTGACTATAAACTCGTAACTATTTCTTAAAACTATCTTTTGTTTTTGTTTTGTCTCGAATAAAGTAGCATGAGATCATAAGGTTTTTTTTTCATCTCGCCATGTTCCATTTCTAAGTTCGAATAAACGAGGTTTTTTCCTTGATAGCGATATGTGAGTTTTGTAGTTTTAACTCTTTGGTTTTTCGTGTCATTGGTTTTATGAAATAAAGTGGCTTAAATTGTTTTTGGATATTTTATATCTAATTACCGCTACATTATTTTATAACTTCCATTGACATGTTATTAACGGTTTCGTGGAGTTTCGCTTGGTTTGCTTAAACAGTTTTTCGATTGCTCCTCCACGACGTGCTTGGTCTACAACTACATTCTCAGATTCAGCTGAGAGCCGCTTTCGAGAGCTAAGTCTTTTCTTAAATTCTCCTTTTCTTTGTCATTGGGGACAATGCCAAGTTTAAGCTGGGGGTAGGAGACTTAGCCATGAAATTAAAGGAAACGGTGAAAAAATGTGAAAAATGTGAAAGATCAAAAAATTTGAACAAATGCCAAATTTGTTATCTCATACCCTTAGAATTGTGAGTCCTTATACATAGGATTGATAGGGAAGTGAACCAAGTTTCATGATTACGTGATCACTTTATACTTATGTGAATGTAAACTTAAGGATATTCATGCCAACTAGTGCAAGTAGTTATTTATTATTTGCTTACTCAATTTGAATCGATTTAATTTCGCACAAATTATAATAACTAAGAAGAATTATGTGTACATTGCATGATGATTGGTTATGCGCACTCTAGTCGATATTTATCTACCGATGTATTCTTATCTTCTAGCCATCAAAGCGAGTAATAAGCTTGAGAATTATCTCGTGTTTTGACAATGAGTTAAACACTGGCTTGTAGTAACATTACCAAAGTAGCCCCACATTGCTTGTGGTAATATTCAATGCTTCCACTAATCCGTGAGAGAGGGATTCTTGCAATGCATACTTTACTTTTAAAGCAAGTTTCTTTCTTGAGAAGTGGTAAAGTTTGAAAGTACGGAAATGCGAAAAAAAATTCAAATTTTTAAGAGGCTTGAGTATTTTTCTCGGTCTCCAAGTCCAAACAATCCAGCCTTCCCCTCCAAAGGGTGATTTTAATAAATAACAAAAAACCTTATGGATGACGCTCTTGCTTATTGCACCATGTCTTTACCCATTGCGAGGCTTAAGAAGTAGGAATGCTGATGTTGGTAGGTTGAGGTTTCGAAGTTAGCATAAACTTTGATCTTGCTACAAATAGATAAAACTAAATGCACATGCACACGCCACTTCGATTGATCATGACGAGTAGTGAATAATGGATACCTTATGAGCATAAGTAGTATGAGTTGACTCGAGTTTCTTGTATAAGTATGATTTGACCACGGGAAATGTTATCTTGGGGAATGACTTATTGATGCTTTGTTCGGGACGATCAAAGTCTAAGTGGGGGGTAGTTGATGACGATCAAATTATACCTGTAAAAATCATCAACATTATCCTTAAATCGGGATTAATAATATATATTTTATGATAAATCACATGTTTATATGGATTATTTAATGTTATGTGATTTATATTATATAATTTGGTATTTATCCATTTATAAGATATAGTTTGGTATTTATCCGTTTATATTATATAATTTGGTATTTATCCGTTTTTATTTAAATATGATTTATTTTGGGATAAATATTTATTTTGCAGATAAAGATAATTTTTGGAGGATAAATATAAATGGAAGAATTAAATCTCAAGATAAATCCAAGATGCATTGAAGATAAATATCGGATAAGCACGAAAAGAGGAGTAAAGCATGACAAAAGCCGGCAAACCAATCCATGATGGCGCCGACTTTTGAACATGCATTTTAGGGGGGGTGCATGACATTATTTTGAGATCGGCCGGGAGTTATCTCTTATTTGTTTGATGTTTTGAAGTATATCTCTTAATTAACTTGAACCCCTATAAATAGAGGCATGTAGTACACGCCTTACACACCTTAGAAATACAATATTTTCAATACTTTTATCAATATAGTTCGTTGTTTTCTTTATTTTATTTTATGTTCGCTCATTACGGAGTCGTTAGAGTCTCCTGTTGTAGATCGACGAGGAGTGGGAATCACGCTGCCTTCGAGGTAATGTCTACTCTATTATGCAATCTTTATTCGTAGATCTAATTTATTTCGTTATGGAGTAGTCTTTTTGTGTATTGATTTCAAGTTATGTAG